>CABHPQ010161006.1:1594-30993 GCA_902168405.1 Peromyscus aztecus | reverse complement strand
CTTCCTTCCTTCCTTCCTTCCTTCCTTCCTTCCTTCCTGTTTTTCTTCTCTCTCTCTCTCTCTCTCTCTCTCTCTCTCTCTCTCTCTCTCTCTCTCTCTCTCTTTGCCAGTAGTATTTGGTTCTACTGTAAGTCTTTGGATTATCCAGTCTGTGATTCCTGGCCATCTAGGCAGTCTCAGGCATAGGGCTATCCTGGCATGGACCTCAATTTAAACCAAAGAGTGGTTGGCCACTACCACATGTTCAATTTCTTCACCACCTATTTTTTCATCTCCCAGGACACACCACCTAATTTTTCATCTCCCAGGACCTTCAAGCTTCTCCCATGGACTGGATTGCTTTCTCCACCTCCTTAGGAGCAAATTAATTATAACTCTTTTTTTTTTTAGACCTGCTCCAAAATGAGGCAGAAATCGCATTTTCAAATCATACTTCCATATGTGGTAGTTATAATTACCACATGATATAATCAATAGTAAATAGTGATTTTTTTAATCTAAAAGTAATTTTATAATTCATAAGGACAGGGAGATGACTGACATTTTTTTCAATATTTTAAGTGAAGAGTATAAATAGGAGTCATTTCACAAACATTGACTTAGAATCTAAGTTAATACTTACACATTTCATGCTGTGGAATAATTCTTTTATGCACTGTGAAGATGTGTTTCTCTCATTGGCTTAATAAAGAGCCAAATGGCCAACAGTTAGGCAGGAAGAGGTTAGGTGGGAGAGCCAGACTGAGACAATGCTGGCAAGAAGAAGGGTGGAGTTGCTAAGATACACAGAAAAGCAGAAGATGAACTTGCTATGCTCAAAGGTACTGAGCCATGTGGTAGTACATAAATAAAAATACGGGTTAAGTTAAGTTGTAAGAGCTAGTTAATAGCAAGCCTAAGCTATTGGTCAAGCATCTGTAGTTAATAATAAGTCTCCATGTTGTTTAATGCAGAGCCAATAGTCCTGAAGAAAAATTCTGTCTACGATTTTATGCTTTGCAGTATTTTGATATCTTTCCTTTTTACTATAACTTGGAAAGTAAACCTATTTTTTTCATAAGTTTTATAACAAGTGAAACAACAGAACCTATCTATATTAGTTTGTTAACTGTACCTGAATTATATGTTTATGCAAAGAATGTATGCTTATCCTTAAACCTATTTTATTATGTTTTCAAGTGTCCATAGGTAGGTCTGTGATATTTTACAAACATTGTCTTATGTTCACACATACATGCACACAATACACATTCAAATTCACACCCATGTATATACTTGCACTTGTATATGCTCATGTGCACACAATTTCATGCAGGATCACGCTCATGTAAATAAACATACATTCATGTGCAGACAGATTCATACACACAGCTTCATGTGTACATGCATACACACAATCCAGATCTCTCCAGTCTTCACATGGTGGAGATATTGTATGTTAACTTACAATTTGATTGTTATATTGTTGGTACATAATAAAATAGGTGCATGCTTCTTTGCACTGAATTTATTTAGAGATTTCCCACATGAGTTAGTTTTGTTACAATGCTTTATAGTTTGAGGAATGATGCAGAAATATTTATTTAAAATGCGAAGCCTCTGCTTCTGATGCCCATCTGATTGCTATAAGGCAAAAGCCCAGGAGTCACATGTGATTCAAAGCCTCCTTTCTATGAAGATCATAAATTATTAACAATTGCTCTTAGAATAAAGCAAAAACGTCTCAGCATAGCTGCATGTGATCTGATCCCTACTGGACTCTTCTGCTTAGATTTGCCAGGAGCAAATGTTATCACCTCCATCTCAGTTGGTTAACCATGAGACATATTTATTTTATTCAGAAGATTTCTCTAACAGGTATGATATTTTCCTATCAAACTAGGGTCTACAGAGTTCAACAAAGCAGATTGCCATTTCTCTTAGGCCAACTTTTCAACAGTAATATTTTCCCCATGGTTGTGCAGTTGAGGGGACCTATGAATCCAATCTTAATACAAGAGGTAGCAAAACAGCTTCCTTTCCCGCCCCCATGAATTTTATACGTTTGTTGTAAAATCAGAATCTGATATTCAAAATGATCCTTTTTGGCTCCCTCTTGTGAACCTTAGAGTATTCTTGAAGTCTCTTAATTTGGCAAGTGTCTTAGTCAACTGTTCTATTGCTGTGAAGAGACATCATGACCCCAAGTGACATACTTCCTCTAACAAGGTCACACCTCCTAATCCTTTCAAATAGTGCTACTCTCTGGTGACCAATCATTCAAGTCTATGAGGCTAGGGGAGCCATTCCTATTCAAACCATCATGGCAACCCCCCCCCCAAAAAAAACAAAACAGAAGGGTGAAGCTATCTAGGAATGGGGTTCTAGGGAGCTTAGGAAGGTTGGGTTTCGTTCCTATATACTTCAAGTGTACTTAATATCACCATTTGCAACTCAGTTTAGAAACATTGCAGTGTGTATGTGTGCATGCATGTGCATGTATGTATACCTGCTCTGAGTACAGCTGTGTAGGTGCAGAGGGCAGAGGAGGACAGCTTCTGTCCTCCTCTGTCTCTCTAGTTTATTCCCCTGAGACAGAATCTCTCACTGAACATGGGCCAAGGCTACTCAATCAGTTTGACATTACATTCTAGCAGAAATATTTGTATTTATAGCTTTTCTATTAAATTACATTGTAATTTGATTTCATTGTTGCTATGTCCATCTCTTTAATATCATTACACATTACTATTTACTCCCTGTTGTTATCACATCCTCAGCTCAGATAAAGCGATGCAATGTTGGATTTTAGCAGCTTTCGTCATACAATTGTAAAATTGTTTATTTACAGTGAAAGTAAAGGGTTGCTTGGATAATATTTAATGTTTTTTGTCCAATGTTTACTAATTCCATTTATTCTAGAATTATTCATAATATATCAGGACTATTCAGAAAAAAATAACAGAATGCTTACTGACTAATAACAACCTGAATAATTGTGTTTCATGGCTTCTAGTTAAATAATGGTTCAGAAGAAGGCAGGCTGGTTTTCTGTTGAATGAGGTCATAAATGGCATGCCTTCATTTTCTGGCCTGTCTTCATTTGTAGAGGTTAGCATAGCTTCAAGATAAAATTAGAACATTTTCCCATGATATAAAATGGCTCAAGAGAAGTGACCCAGGGATACTGAATTTCTCTGGACTGCTGAGAAGCCACTATCCAATGTAAAACAATGAATAAAGTCAGTGTGTGCATGAAGAACCCTCTAATACATCACTTATAGAAATAAATACATTTCAATGATGGTGAAAAATCTACAGCTATGAGAAAAATGATGATGAAAGAGGAAGGTGACAGATTTTAGTAGCTATATGAGATCCCATTAATATTTTTACTTGTGTATTGATAATAAATTCATGTGCATCTATTTACACATTTTCCATTGGAAAACCTGTTTAGGAAGAAACAAAATTTGAAAGCAGGAAGCAGGAGGAAGATGAGCACCAGTGCACTTCTGTCTCTAGGCTGCTAGCACAGTACCAGGCAGTGGGGGTGTAGTGGGACAAATATCCTTTCCATACTCTGGGCTGAAGACAGAAGAGACGCAGAAAGGGACTAGTGTCTGGTGATGCTGGCATTGGTGTCACCTGAGAAGGAAGTTGCTACGTGATGCTGTCTGTGCCTTGCAGTCTGAGACATTTCCCTAGGGACTTTCACTCTGGTGAACCCTGGGTGTTGACTGATTCGCAGACAAGAATTTCAGGACAAGGGCAAAGAAATAAAAATTAGAGTTGATTAGGTAAAGAAAAGTATCCATTCAGAGATTCTGGTGTGAATATTCACAAGAATACACATGTAGTTGTTTTACAATAGTTACATGCCTGTTATTTATTTATTTTTTTACATAAAGTTAAACTTGTTAATAGAAAGAATTTATAGCCAGATTCAAATGTCAAGGAGGGCTTAAAAATTAAGCTTCAGAATTAAGTTAAAGAAAATTCTGCTCATTTTCTTACCTTAAAGTATTTCTTTTTGTAAATGAGCTTGTGTAGTTGCTTATGAGGCACATGGTGCAGTTTACAAATAGATTAGAATTCTGTAAGACTGTAAATATTAAGGTATGTGTGTGAGTTATGTTATTGCTCTTGACATGACTCTCAGGAAACAGGAGAGTCAGTGTGCACACAATCTTTACAGCAGTTGGGGCAGTTCTGTCAAAATCCTTGATTCTCAGTCTTCAAGCAAAACAATCCATATCCTAAGGGACAGAGGACTCTTTCCTCTCTCATTTCCCTCTTCCTTGTCCTGTCTCACTAGAAATTGCCACCAGGACCCAGGTAATTCACAAGTATCTTTCATCTCAAGTTTGAAGTCTGCACACATTGGTGCATGCACGTGCGCGCGCGTGCGCACATGCGTACACACACACACACACACAGAGAGAGAGAGAGAGAGAGAGAGAGAGAGAGAGAGAGAGAGAGAGAGAGAGAGAAATCAGAATGATAAAAACTCCCACATCCCAGCCAATTTCACACCAGACTGTTTCCATCCTAATTATGTTCTCTTTACTTAGATTTTCTGGCACTCTAACAATTATCTGAGATAATCAACTTAGGAGGAAGAAAGACTTCTTTGGCTCACAATTTTAGAGATTTCAGCATGTGGTTGGTCCTGTTGTTTCTGCTGCTGTGGAGAGGAAGCACACTGTGCTGGGTGCAAACACATTCATGTCATGGTGAGAATAGAAGAAAGAAAAGGAGAAGTTGTTTGGGCTTCTCCTGTCCCATTAAGGGCTCCCCCCCCCCGCCCCCGATACGCAGATGATCATCACTAGGTCTCACCTTTGCACATTTCTCCTACTGGCAATAGCACCAAGTGGGGACGAAGTGCATGGGACTTTGGGAGACATTTAAGATGCAAAGGATAGTAGATAACTTTCATGGCTGTGGAAAACGGGAGTTTTCAAGCTTAGCTGAACCTTCAAGCTGTCCACAAACCCTTGCGAATTTTACCTATTATTAAAGGATTGAATTTTTATTCTGCCTTTTATTCATTATCATGGCAATTTTTAGGAGTGCCTCTTAGAATGTTTCATGTTCTAATACCTTTTAAGATGGTTTTCTACATTAATGTAAATTCTACAAGATTTTGAGAGCTCTAAAGAACATGTGATTTTCTGCTCATCTCTTCTGAAGCAAGTTGCAGTGTGCTTGGTGCACATTTAATTCCTTTTACTATTGCTTAATTTGGTTGTTTCAAAAATTCAATTAAATAGGATGAATCTTGTGAAAATTTAATATATATTTTAGGAACATTGTTTTGGAAGGAAATGGAAATAGTAAAAATGTGTTTTATTATGTGTAGCACTTCAGTGAACAGCCAGGTTAGACATATCCGTTTAAATACTTTTTGTTTGCTTGTTTTTTCCTTTAAAACTCTGGCAGGATTCCATGCACTCTGGTTACAAAGGAGGATCTTCAAGAGTGAATGATTCACAGAGGACATGTCACTGTGATTCATCCTTTGCTGGGTCTCAGGGTAGCCATGCTCTATCAGGTGGGCACCTGCAGAACAGAATTCCATGAAGTTCTCCCCTGACTTAGAAGTCAGTGACATTATGTAGTGACTCCATCTATTGATGATAAATAATGCCAGATGCCATGCTGCCTTCCTGCTTCTTTTCTGAACAGACTAACCTTTATGACTATCAGTTACAATTTCCTACTGTCTACTGAGCAGCTAACAATAGAAAGGGTCCCCTGTGTTCAGCTGAGCTAACCAAAACTCTAAAGTTCAGAGAAAATAGATGGATTTTCCTGCTCTAGTGCTTGCTGCCTTTGACTTCCCTGCGTTTCTTCTCTTTTTAAATCTTATCCACGTTACATCTTGGAGCTCAGTGGCTGGTTCCACGTTGCTGAGCAGTCAGTGCTCAGGTTAAGGTAAACACAATCCTTTATAATCTTTTCCCAATCCTGTCTGATTAAATACTGTTCCAGGAGTCTGCCTAAGTTGGAGCAGAGGCCCAGAAAGCAGCTGTGGCTTAATTGTTGTTGGCGTTCTTTTTCACTCTGGGCCTGGATAGGATGTTTCTCTTTGTCTCTCTTTTTTTTTTTTTTTTTTTAGCTGCCTTGAATTACTGTAGGAATGTGTCATTTAGTTTGACAATCTGTACCCCAGACACACTTACGTTAGTCCTTAAAGGGAAATCAGAATCAGGAATCAGTTATTGGGTATCCAGCATTATCATTACGGTTTTTAAATATCGCATGGTGTTTCTTGAGGAAAGAACAGAAAAATGTAATCCTTTTATAGATATATAGGTGGCCTATAGGGGAAAGCAAATGTCTAATATTTGTACTTAAATGTCAAGATTTCATTTGGTTTATTTTATCACTTTGTATCTACTGATATAATTTCTTTGTTAGCTTCAAGAAAATGCCTTCAGGAAAATACTGATAAAGACGTTAACCAAGTAAAACATATGCATGCCACAAAAATATGAATAAAACAGCATCAGGCTTGGCAGAGACTAAAACCCTGCCATGTGGTGGTATTGTGTTCCCCAAAATATTGTGTACCTTAATAAACTTATCTGGGGTCAGAGACAGAACAGCCACAATGTTAAACATGAGGATAGGCAGTGGTAGCATACGCCTTTAATCCTAGCATTCCAGAGACAGAAATCCCTCTGGATTTCTGTGAGTTCAAGGCCACATTGGAAATGGCCAGGCGTGGTGACACACGCCTTTAATCCCAGAAAGCCAGCCTTTAATCCCAGGGAGTGGTGGTAGAAAGCAGAAAGGTATATAAGGCGTGAAGAAACTCGAGGCATTTGGCCTGGGTAGGCATTTGGCCTGGAGAAGAATTTGGGCTGATTAAGCATTCAGGCTTCTAGCAGCAGTTCAGCTGAGAGTCATTTTAGATGAAGACTCAGAGGCCTCCAGTCTGAGGAAACAAGACAAGTTGAGGATCCGGCGAGGTGAGATAGTTGTGGTTCGTTCTGTCTCTCTGATCTTCCAGTGTTCACCCCAATACCTGGCTGAGGTTTGATTTTATTAATAAGAACTTTTAAGATTCATGCTACACTGCCATGTTGTTTTTGTTGTTGTTGTGGCAGGATATCAAACTCTCTCTGTAGCTGAGGAGGCCTTTGACCTCCTTATCTGGCGGCTTCCGCCTCTCTAGTGCAGGGGGTAGGTCGTGCGCCACCATGGCTCATTCAAACTCAAACTATCTATTTCATACAGCTCATCATTCGGTTCTGCTCAGCTCGTCATCGATGTGCCCATTGGTCAGGATTTATGACATTTCAAGGCAAGTATGAAGACTCGCTCCTCTGCTCAACCGTAAATTGCATAACTTCATAAGAATATGAGATAATTGCCTGGATATTCTAACACTTTCATCTCGTCAGCTTTCTTGCAGTATATGTATTAATGCTTTTGAAATTTTTAACACCTGCTCCTTTTAGAGGTGCAGTTTGACTCTTGAAATATTTAATTAACCACTAACAGACACCAGGCAGCAACTGTGTGCAATTTTGCCTTGCACAGTCAAGATCATCTACCTGTTGAACTACTAAGGGACAACTTATATTGACATCTTCTAGTTAGGAGTCTCTATTACCAGAATACTTCAAAAATTGTGTTATTTTCCAACGAATGTAGTTTACCTTACAAATGCACACACACACACACACACACACACACACACACACACTTAGTAATTGTGTAACTAAAGCTTTAGCCCTACTTAGATTTCCATTTATTCAAGAGGTTAATGGCTATGTCATATTTTGAAGTGATTATTCCTATAAATGATCAGCATACTTCTTTTTCACGGGTCTGTCAAAACACACTGAGCAATATTTTGTTCAAGCCCCAAACTCAGTATCTCCACTAACATAAGTTCATGTGGAACTCTGATTCTTTTTTGAACTCTTATCAGCTACCATTCATCCTATGCTCCAGTGTTGGCAGTGATACCAGGGCAGAGAATTTGGATTCAGCCCTTTCCAGAGATCATGATCATTTTGTTTTGTTTTGGAATTCAGACAAATCCATTTAACCTGCCAGGCAGAAAGGAATCAGTATTTAGTGATAGAACTTTTAATCTCTTTGTAAAAATCTTCTTTGGGGTCAACATAAAATCAACAGCACACTGAAGAGTGCATCTACACTTTGCCATGTCACAAAGACAAAAACTCATCTTTTTCACTCTCAAATTCCAGGGTGTAAAATTCCCAGCAGCTAGATCATCTTTCCTTTTTAAGTTCCATCAAAAAATACTGATTTATTTTTTGTTTTGTTTTTGTTGACAACATACAGCTTGGGAAGAACCTAAAAATGCTTGATGTTGCAGTGAAACCCCTAAAATTCAAAGGCTGTTCAACATTACCTCCTGAGGCAATGACAAAGAAAAATGTTTTCATTCAAGCTTTGACCTTGAGATTTATTTTTTCAGAATATCAGACCAACCAGAATTCAACTAGTTCTGGGTATGACATTGTAACTATTGGAATACACTTAAACAGTGTTGTAATGTAGACACTTACCTTTACAAAAGGTATTTTATCCTGTTCTTTAAATAGTACCCTATGAATTATCTTTTCTCTTTGAATGATAATGCAGAGACTTCCTAAATATTACAAATAAAAATGCAAAGATTGCTTGACAAAGTCAAAAGCTCAGTTGATTTGACAGTGTCATTAACAAACTAATTCCTTAAGTTCAAAGGTTAAGTTGAAAATACAAGTAAATATGATGGATGGGTGTCTTTGGGTCATATTGTCAAATAAGATTACTGATAGATAGAGTTACCTTGGTGTTTTTGACTCTTGCTACGTTTTAACATTCTGCCTATAAGCATGTTTTTGTTTTTGTTTTTGCCACATTAATTTAAGCTAAAATTGTAACAAATTAAGTAGTAGTTTATTTTGGAAAATTTACAATTTACCTCACCATCAGGAAAACTAATCTCTCTTGGTTATTGTTGTTGTTGCTGTGTGTGTGTGTGTGTGTGTGTGTGTGTGTGTGTGTGTGTGATTCAGACCTCATGAATCCTAGTTAAGTTATCACACAGAAGTGATTTATAATTTTGTTTTTAAGCCACTGAACATTTCAAGAATTGAAAGTACACAATACTTTTAGCTACATAGAATACTTTTTCTTTCATTTACCAGCTATTAAAAGTTTAAAGAATTTGCCTCATCAATGGCACACACCCTACCCCTCTTTATTACTAAATCTTCCTCTTAAATGTTATTATTTTGCGTTATTAAGAAGAAAGACTGGAGGAATTGGGTAAACTCTGGAGAGAGAAATGGATATTTAGGAGTTAGAACATGAAAGAGAGTGACATTCATTCTATGTGTTCTAATGTATGTATTTGGTAAGAATAAGAATATACCTTTGTATGATTACAGTGGGGTTATCCAAATGATCTGTTAAAGTTTTCCCAATGTGTCATAGTTAACTTCAGCTCTCAAAAATCAGAAGAGGGATCCTCAACTCAAGAACTGACCAGGTAAGATTAGCCTCTGGCCCTATTTGTGAGGTGTTTTCTTTATGCAAATTGACGTAAGACAGCCTAGTTCACCTTGGGCTGTTCCTTTCCAAGGCAGGTAGACCTTGATTATATAAGAACGGTAGAGCAAATCAGAGAAAGCAAGGCAGTACACAGCATTCTTCCGGGTCTTTACTTCAAGTTCATAACCTGCTATGTCCTGCTCTGACTATCTTCAAAGATGGACAATAACACAAAGTAAACTTTTTCCTTTTCCAAGTTGGTTTTGGTCAATATTTTGTAACATCAACAGAAAGTAAACTAAGACACAGATATTTTAATAATGCATTTCATAGACAAATAATAATTTTATTTCAGTGTAGAGTCATGAAGTTTATTTCCCTGTCCTTCCTCTCAAGAATTTTCTAATTTGAAACAGGTAAGTCAATTTATAGAGTATTGAGTAATTTGGGTGTTTCTGTTGCTTCTCACTATTTGATTAATGGTATTCTGTTTTAGTGAGAAACACCATCGAAGTGATACCATGTCTCTCTTATGCTTTGTAGCAGATGGCACATGATATGTGGTTTGATTACTGCTTGTGTAAATTTTGATTAGTTAAGGCGATTGCAAAGCTTCTTTTGTAGACCTATTTGTTTACAAACTTTTTATTTATATGTGTTTTTAATGTTATTTAAAAGTTGGTCTTTGAAATGGTCTCAATGCTTAAATATAACCAGATAAAACATTAAAGAGTTAAAAATCTCATTATTATAATTTAATGAAAATACACTATGTAACTCTTAATGAGCTATTAGGCAAAACAGCTCCTCCAAAATATGTAATGTTATGAAGATAAGCTTGACAATTTAAATTTTAGGGATAGGGTCATTTTATGGAATATACCTTTCATCAAGTTGCTCATATCTGCTCCAAATTATCAAGTTGCTCATATCTGCCTAGAATTCTAATTTTTATAACCATATACTCACAAGCACAAGCAGGAGGATGATAATACAAGCCTGTTTGTTGCTCATGACTTAACTTTTAGTATCTTTCTATTCTTTTGTATTTGCTCCATGCAACCAGGCTATCGGTCTCTATTTTAAACTGTCTATCATGGTAGCCCTTTGATAAAAATTAAAGTTTCACTCAAGGTTTTCTCTAGTTAATGTTAGGCAGCACAACAGAAGTGTCTGTAATTATTTTAAGTGACATAATTATCTCATTCTGAAGATGATCAACCTCTGGTCCTGTGGCAGTACTCACCACTATGGCAATGAGTTTAAGTGAGTGTTTATTCTCAAGGTCTTTGTCTTGGAATGTCTCAGCTCGAAATGGGAGCTGGAATCTTTCACTGATATTTCTCTCACTTCTCAAGCAGAAGTTGGACTTTCAGTGTTCTTTACTGCTAACTACAGTGTCTAAATTTGCTGAACTTATATATCAGGTAGAGTTGGGATCGAAGTTTAAAGAAGATGTTGAGAGACTGAGAGAGGAATCTTTGTTACTCAAGGGATATTTTGGTAGTAGCTGGCTTCTGTATTTTCTGTTAGACAATGTCATCATTATATGAGCCATTGGTATCCAGAGATACCTTTGGAAACACCCATTATTGATGGTTTCCACTTGTACTTTATCATTTTAACCACAGCTAATTCACATTTCTACCCATATTTTCTACTATCTGTGGAATGAGAGACTGGTCCTATTTGTTGGAAATGTTTCATTCATCTTTATTTTCTGTGAGCCATTTGATTTTTGACAGTAGAAATGAAGATAGTTTTAAATTACCACACAGCATGCATTTTGTCCTAGGGAGACTTTGCTCTGGGTATCTGACTTGGTCTAACAAAGAGTTGATCTACTGATAGTGGATTTATTTATGAACTGTAAACAACTATCACTTGATTCTAAAGAAAGATAGCATAATCCTATACATTTAACTTTCTCCATAATTTTTCCAAATGCAATATCCTTGATCATGAGAAGCCATCAAGTGAAGAACAGTACCATATGAGTAAGTAAAAGAAAAATATGTGAATATACAGAAGGATAACATAACATTTAAAAATACTCTAATACTCTGTTCACAAATGTAAAAGATAATCTCAACTTGAACCCAGAATGGTTGACAGAAGGAGAACAATATTGGGGGGAAGAGAAATTAAAATAAATGGGAAAGAATTTCTAAAAATAACTCAAATAAAATGGAAAACATTGTTTTCAGAGAAGGCAGTTAGAGCCCTCAGGTTCTAATATTCTCTCATACAAACAACCACATCACCTCCCCAGAAACATGTATACTATGAGTGTGAATGGAAAGATGCAGGATGAATCTGGACTACTGTGGAGTTCCAGAAAATGGTGAAGTATAAAAACAAGCAAACAACATGATGCAGGATATATCAAAACCACAAAAGAACCACTTGACACAAGTTCTAATAGCAAACCTGGAGAAATCTGAAAAATAAAAATAGCATCAAGCTCATTTTAAAGAACAAATGCAAAGTATGTATCATATTGGAAATTAAATTCCGACTCTCTTCCTGAGAGAGCTCTTGCTTTTCTCCCACACTGGTCCTATATAGATTTTAACTGTAACTACTTATCTTGTTTTCAGTTATTAATAATTATTTAGTAACACAAGTGTGTTTTGTTGGCCTACTACAGTGCCATCTCTATGATTTTGGAAATCTTTGTTCACTATATATATGCAACATGTTTGTATCTTTTTTGCCTATTTTATCAGATTTACTCTTTTATGCCTAGCTACAGTCAATTATTTTATCTTTATTTAACTTGTACTTCATCGAAAGTATTTGCAGAATCCAATGATGTATTAAGGCAGCTATAATTTCAAATGTATCCTTTTTCCGAACATTTTCTAAATACAACATTTTAGTTGTTTTGCTTAAATGTGAAAGGAAATAGACTTAGAAAATTGTCACCAATGTTAAATGGATTGAGTGTGATGCACATATATATGTCCGTCCATAATATAACATATATATATATGAATGCACATATATATGTGTCCATACATATAACACACATATATATGTGTATATATGCATTCATATATGTGTGCATATATGTATATATATAAATGTATAACAAAAATAAAGAAAAATGGCCACAAATTTGAGAGAGAACATTTCAAAAATTAAAAACATCATAAAATTATTAGATCTTTGAGAATTTCATATGTGGTTTGAATCATAGTAACCCTATTCCCCAACTCCTCTCAAATAAATTTAGTTTGGACATAGTACCTATGCTTGAAATTAAGCAGAGGGCAATTCACTGAAATAAATTAACAACTATGTTGAATTGGACACTAGATACATACACATATGTATATTTTTATACAGAAAGACAGAGACAGAAAAAGAGCGAGAGAGAAAGAAAAAATAGTTTGAATTTAAATGTATGTGTTAAAGGTATGCCACTACTTGATAGGTATAACCAGTAGACTCAAGAATGATAAAAAATTTAAATTCAAACAGAAAAAAATCCATGTTCTGAAATTTAATGATATATATAATATGAATAATATAATTTTTCTCTTTTATGTTTAAGTATGTACTTTCATAGGGAGTATAAAAGCTAAATGAATGGCCATGAGCCACAGAAACAGATCTGCATGTATACCTGTGTGTTCAGGTGACTATTTCAAATAACTTGGAAAAGTTTGAGTAATTGAGAGAAGTCGCTTTGTAGTAAAAACAGTATATATTATTAAATATAATTATGCCAACTTAAAAATCTCTTTGTTCTTTAAATATTCTGCCTAGAGAGGATCTGGTATCTTGTCTCAGCTACAACAATAGCTATACAGTACTGGTAACGGCTTTCTGTGTACCCATAGGTAAGGAACTGTCAAAATCGTCAAACCTTGAAATTCTTTACTCCTACTCATCCTATTATTCTGTTTAATCTTTTGTTTTAGCTATTTTTATTCTTAAAAGAGTAATAAATGCACACAGTTTAAAAAGTCAACTAGTACTACAAGGCTATAATAAAGCACTCAGACACTATTATCTCAGCCATTGTCACCTGACTTCCTGTGGACAATGTGTCACCTTTACAAAGAGGCTTTGTTCTATGGATTTTCATATTTAAAACTTGTATCTTTAATGGCTATTTCTTGAGTTATGAACTTGTTTTGAGCTTCATTATCATGGAAGACAATGAATTATCACTTAAATATGAGTCTTGTTTCTTTCATATTTCTAAAGTGATTTTTAAATTAATACTATTTGTTTTACAAAACATTTTGTTTTATTATGATATATTAATGAGTTTCATACAGATTACCTGTGTTTCTGTTTTTCCTATTGAAAAGGGTTGGGGATATACTGATTGCCTAGAATGCCTAAGGAAGAGTAATTCTGGATGTATCTATCAGATAATTAAGAGTGTGAATGCTTTCTGTGATGTTATTTACCACATGGTCAAATATTTGACAGAATGAATTAGTCACATTTATTCAAGACCTCTCTATAGGGTCCTGCTGTCTTCTTTCTTACTTCAGTTGGGTAGGTGGGTCCTGCTGTCTTCTTACTTCAGTTGGGTAGGTAGATCTGCAAGATAGCTCTTGAACCAGAGTGACTGAGGCTTCCCTTCCCCCACACTGGATTTCTTTCTTTTTTTTTTAAAGCACACTGGATTTCTTAATAACCCTGTGGTAAATATACTGTTTGCTTTACATTGTGTCTTTTCTTTCTTTTTAACTTAATTTTCAAACTTAGAAAACATCTTTACTTGACTTGAAATAAAAATTCACAAGAAAATATTTTAAAGCCTCACTACTGCTTTTGAAAATAACTTTATTCTGTGTTTTTCCTCTTACATTGTCACAGTTGCAGATGTTTTAGGTTCAATTTTTCCATATAATTGTAATTAATTTGTCTCAATGCCTTACAACTTCCAAGGGTAGAGAATTTATACACTGATATCTGTGGATAAAACTTGCTCTTGTATTTATTTTGAACAACTTTAAGAATGTTTTTGTTCATTGGTTTCTGAAATTGCATTAAAATGTATTGTACATGTGCTTGGTTCTTTTCGGTTCTTTTTCTAGGTGACTAATGAATTATTTCACTACATTTCTGAAAATATTTTTCTATATTTATAGGCTATCAAATTGAGAACCAAAGTCACTGTCCCATTTCTTACTTCTACTAGAATGAATGAGAATTCTGACTGTTTCACACCCTCACCAGCACAGGATACAGTCAATGCTCTGTGTTTTAGCCACTGTTCTAAATTGTAATTCTCTCACAGTATCTAAGGAATAGTAGTCTCTTTCTGAGCACAGAGTTGCCCTCTGCATGACTTTGGGAACAAGCCTTCTTCCTACTCCTTAGTTGAACTATTAATTCTCCTGACGTTGAGTTTTGAGAGTTTATGTTTTGGATGCCATCACTTTCTCAGATATGTCTGTTATAAATGCTATCTTTCTGTCTGTGGCTGTCTTCAATTGCTTTGATGTGGCCTTTTGCAGTACAGTTTCACCCACTTTTCATCATCCAAAAAGGTGTTGACATTTTTCATTTTCTTTGACACCGTGATATAGGTATATAGATATAAAGCTATGATCTAATGCACAGAACATGTAACATCGTATACTAAATATATACTTTTAAATTTATATATATGATTTTATATATTTATCTTATTGAATTTTTATACAAATAACCTATTCTACAGTATGCTGATTCCCATTTCTTTTTTCATTTCTTCATGATTTATGCAATATAATATTTCTTGATCTGTTTTCTCCAACATACTTAATACCATATGAGTCACTTTCTTGTTATATATCAAGTCCCATAAAAGCAAAGAATTTGCCTCCCTTGCTTATGTAAGAGTAATTGTCACAGTGAGTTATTCAATCTTTATCTACCAGGTAAATGAGTATAGAAACAGTTCTAAAGTCATTTCTGGTTTTTAATTATTCTTTTTAGTTTATTATCTGAAATTGTTATTCATCATTTCATTTTCATCCAAATGTAAATAAATATCAGAAATTAATAAGTTTTGGGTACCTGACATAGAAAATCCCTCACAGACATCTACAGATTTACCTCCCAAAGTGATTCTAGATTTTGCGAAGTGGACAATGAACAAAAACCATCACACATTTAGTCAATAAATGTATATTATTCAAGGAAGTAAACTCATGGTCAGAAAATATATAGAATAACAAGATAAGACAAGATGTAGCTTTTCTAAGTAAAAAATCTACATGTAATTCTTATATGTTAAATTCAACTGATATGTGTCTGCTACACAGAACATTGTACTTGACATTTCTGTGTTTCACTGTTTTAAATTTGTGTATAAATGTTACAAGTAGGCCCAGATTTATATAAGTGACTTGATTTTTTAACAATGTCTGTGCTATCATTTAGCATTTATATTAAAGAATATTAAAACCTGTTCCCAGAATGTTCATGTTACTTACACATATTTTGAAATGAGCACATTTCTATGAGTTCATGTGTCCTGAATAAGAATATAATAGGAAGTTATTCAAAGTAACTTCTGTGAGGAAATGGTGTTCACTATAGAATAGGTGAAAACATGATGATTTGAAACATATATATGTATATTTCAAATATATATGTATATATATGTTTTCATATATCAACTATAACTTTTATAACCATTTAGAAGCTAGATATACCATGACTTTTCACATAGAGGACTTACTTCTGACATTATTTACAATTTCATGAGAAGGTGATAATAATTAGCATGTTGATTACTACAGGGTTTGATTTTGATTTAATAACTTCCTATTTTCAGCCTAACTTTCCTCCTCACCTCTATTCACTTCATCAGGAAAGATCTTTCTCCTTCATGTTCCTTTGGGTGGTGAACAAGGAAGTGATGGAACAATCATGGAAATATTTTAAGAACAATAAAATCTAATAGGTAGATAGTGAGGAATGAAACAACAAGGTAGTTCCAACACTCAAGGAGAAGTAATGAAAACTTAAAAACAGGCCAATACAAAATAAATGATTTTAAAGTTTACTTCCTATAGTACCTGGGACTGGGATGAAATAGAAAGAAAAAAGAAAATGTACACTAAGGTTACTGTGGGTGTGGGCAGAGAGGAATTATCCACAGGAATAGATAAAAACAACTGCAATTTTGATTAAAGGAATGTGTGGTAGGTCATTAGTATCAGGAAGAAGAGAAATAGTATATTAAAAAAATCTATATATGTGCATTCCTGCTTGTCTGTATGTGATATATATATATGTGTGTGTGTGTGTGTGTGTGTGTGTGTGTGTGTGTGTGTGTGCCCATAGAGGACAGAAGATGCCGAAATCCCTGGAGTTACAGGTGGTTGTGAGCCATCAACATGGGTGCTAGGAACGGAATTCGGGTCTCTGGAAGAACAGCAGGAGCTCGTGTCCACTGAGCTATCTCTCCCGCTTGCCATATGGCATTTTATACAGCATTGCCTCCTTCTCTGTAGAGTAATGGTTGACTGATGAGGCAGAAATAATTATTTTTGCATATGTAGATCCCAACAGACCATGCTGTATTTCTTATGACACTTTTGAAATAAAATAGAAAGCTGGAGCCAGGCTACTTCTCCTTTGAACTAATTTTTAATATGAAAAATAGTTTCTTGCTGAATAAAACTCTATAATTTTATTAAAAAACTGACAAGGAAATATTAGTATGTTCATATTTTATTCTATATTTGAATACAAAATTTTAAAACTAAATAGATTTCCTTAATGAATAACTTACAAAAACATAATATTTTCTGGTGTAAATTCATATATTTTAATTGAAGAATAAAATACACAAATTTAGAGAGAAGATGGAACTTAGTCAATAAATTCTCTAATGGGTTAACATTATTGAAATATATGGGCTATTTCATACTTAATCTTGATTATCAACTTGGTTGGACCAGGAATCAACCAAGAGAATTAGCTCTGAGCATGTCTAAGAGGGTATTCATAAATAATTGACTGAGGAGAATATATCGTTTAGCAGAAGGCCACTAGCTTCTTGTGGTAGATCATATACTTTGAGGACTGAGGGAAAGCAGTGGTACTTGCATGCCTGCCAGATACTCCCTGTTGGCTAGTTTTATGTCAACTTGAAACAAGCTTAAGTCACTGGAGAGAAAGGAGCCTCAACTGAGAAAATGACTCCATAAGATTGGGATCTAGGCAAGCCTTTAGGACATTTCTTAATTAGTGATTTATGATTGAGTGCCCAGCCCATCGTAGGTGGAGCCGCTGCAGGCAGGTGGTCCTGGATATTATATGACAGCAGACTGAGCAAGCCATGGGGCATAAGCCAGTAAGCAGTACCCCTCTGTGGCCTCTGCATCAGCCCCTGCCTCTAAGTTCCTGCCCTGTTTGAATTTCTGCCCCAATTTCCTTTGATGATGATCAGTGTTATGAAAGTGTAATCCAAATAAACCTTTCCTCCCTCCGGGTGGTTTTGGTAATGGCTTCTCATCACAGCGACAGTAATCCTAAGCCATTCTGTCTCTTTTTGGTATGTATGGACCATTGTTGATTCTACTGCCACTGCTCTTCACTGACCTAAGCACCTTGTTCCTTTGAACACTAGCACCAGATTAAGACTATTCAGACACCAAGACTCATGGACTAACCAGCTCCTTGGTTCTCAGTCTCCTTAGAGTATAGATAATAATTGTTGGAGTGTCACACTCCTATTAGGTAATCTCCTCTTTCATTATATATTCATCTTATTAATTCTATTCCTCTGGAGCACCCTGCTTAATACAGTATAGTGAAAATCAAACTGAGACAATATGTGTGAAGATTAGTGTTATATCTGAAGCTCAGAATGAAGTGAGTCATGGCAAAACGGATAAGAAATAAATGTGGATATTTTGATTCTTTTCCCTTAATGACATACTCTAACTAAGGTAAAATCTTTTGGTTTATATGTTTGGTCAATAATGGTGTAGTCACCATGGCTAAGAGAATTGATTCCTTACCAATGCATGAGCTCATTCATGCTTCCTATGAATTTCAGTGACTCCAGAGAACATTAGCTTTGGTTGTTATTGATATTATCATTGGTCTCTCAGAAGTTGCTCAGCCAATTGTCTCATTATGTAAGCCTGAGCAGACAAACCAGTGACCTGTAATCTCCTTCAGTTCAAGCTTCTGTTGATCCACAGTGGCACCATTGTACTATTCTATGTCTGCCACTGGGCTGACTGCTATCATTGGCAGATTTCAATCTCAGTAACTGTTACCTTCCATTCAAAACTCATATATGTGGATTCAATATGTTTTCTTAAAACTTTCATGTGTAAAAATCTTATGTGAGGTACATATCTTTTCTGCAAATTATTGGGTAAAAGTGTTTTAGAATATGCAAATAGAATACAATGAATCCCACTCAAAGTGATTCTGTGCATGTGTGTGTGTATGCATTTGAAGTGAAAAACACAGAAATCACTGTAATTTCAGATTGACAGTGACATGAAAAAGTGTTGATATGGGAATTCAGAAAGAAAGTAAACAATCTGTGAGCTGGAATATGCAGCATTTGAGAAGTGTAAAGTCTTTTACATTTTTAATCTAACTTTTAGGGAATATTAAAAACAAATTCAGGATTACTTCTTTGTCATTTTTAAACTTTTAAACAAAATGCTCCTATTCAGAGGTGGATATCCATATTGCTACTCCATTATACTATTTCACAATTTATTATCTGTTTCATACTTTTAAATTTTGACGACATCTTATTGTTTATTCAGATACACCAGTCATATCAAATTTGATGTTTCTAAAAGAAGCCCAGATTTTATACTCTACAAATCTACTGCCATAAATTTCAGTTCCATGTTCAAACTATGTAATATTATCAATAGCCAGATTTAGGAAACAGGGTTTATTGGACAGCATCATGTTCACTTTCTCATAATTTTAATTGAAAGTTTCCCCCAAACATCCTTTATGTAAGTTCTGCCTTCTCTATGTCTAGGGGCAGTACTATTGTGTTTCAGTTATCTACTTTCTGAATAATGACAGTAAGTTCTATGCCTTTGACTTAACTATGATCACCCTTAGTCTTCATTTAAGGTTGGTACCCAAAAGATCCCCCGATATTATAAATCTAATGTCACACCCATGCTCATACTTGGCCTAAAAACATCATGATGAATATTATTAATTCCAGTTGCTTAACATAAAGAGTTCTATGATTGGGAGTTGGGATATAACTTGTGACCTATGTCTTCTCCATATTTCTATAGACTGTATTGTCTATGTAAGGCAAAAAAGAGTTGCTGTGAGACAGTGTATTCTATTGCATTTTGCTGTGTTACTGGGTATTTCTTTTTGACTCACTGTGTGCATTTCATCGCTTAACTATCAAACCATCCCGATGACAGAAGAATCTGTCCTTGAGCCCATCAATCTTAATATTCCATTCAGAAATCCCCTTTGGTTGTCCCTTTTCATGCTAGATGAATGCTGATACACAGAATTAAGTCCTGGAGGATTTAAGATAATAGATTCATAGCACTTGCTTGCCAAAACTTATATAACGCATCTCAGTTTCTGGGGTACAACAAGACCTCATTTACAGTTTTCATTCACATATGAACAAATAGTCCTATTTGGTTTCTATTTTATTATTTAAGTAAGCAAGCAAAACTCGTTAGCCTTTAAGCTTTAGCTAGGATGATTTTCTATGTGGTGAAAGCATGGGGTGATATCAGTAGAAGAAGTTAGCTATAGAACACAAGAATTTTCTTTAAAGAGAAAAAAGGTGGTGGAGAGACTGATGAGAAATTAAACAGTAGTAGATGCCACAATATTTTGGTGCTGTGTTCTAAGTATATGACATTAAAATTATTAAAAGGGTAAGCCATCACAGTACATACATACACATAAACATACATATATACATACATAATATATACTTGTTCACATGACACTCAACTGTACACACATCTTGTAACAGTACTTTACAATGAATTATGTATAAAACTCTTGTTTATGTTCAAATTTATTTCAGCTGCTTCCATTTACTAGAGAAAATAGACTATTAAATAAGGAGTATGTGGGGAAGAGGGAGGTAATGATATTCTCATAGTTGTGATTCAGTGATTGAGCCAGCTGATGCTCAGCGATTTAGCAAGAGAACAACACTTGAAGAGGGTTGTGAATTAGTCTGGCTGAAACTCAACAATTTTGGGGGGAAACTACATTTATCCAAGAGGAAGTAAAGGACTGAGCACTGTTAAAGATTTAATGAAACAGATGGCCCATTGTTGTATGGAGCCACTACAATCAAGTCTGTTTTTAACCCATTTTAAAGACTTGCATATATTGATGTTTCAAAAAGTAGACACAGACCCTCGAGAATCTATCCAGCAGTAGTATTTTTGTCCTCAATGGCTGAATGATAGTTTTGAACTTTTTTTAAAAAAGAATGGCATTATAACGGATTCTGTATTTAAAAGAAAACAGTCAGGAACATTTATTTTCCATCATGGACAAACTTCTTGATGAAAATAAGGGGGATAGTGGAGTGGGAACATAGAATTAATCAGTGGCCACTAATTTCCATGTCGATAAAACCAAATAACCACAAATTATAATATACCTAACAACTGATAATAGGCAAGGCTATTCAACGATGCTTGAATTCATTTTTTATAACTCAACAATCCTATGGAAACAGCAAGTGTAGTGTGGCTAGACCAAATTCTCTTCTCAGTGAAGGAGTGTATTCATTTATTTGGATAAAAAAAATCAGGCCATTTGTTTGCAACAATTAGAAATTTATTCAAAGCTACACTTGATCTGGGGTATTCAGTTGTTAAGCTTTCTTTGCACCTATCTTTCAATTTTATTAGTTTGGGAGAAATGCAAGTCATTTTGTTGCTGGTCTTGACAATGTAATAAAGAATCTTTGAGAAAAGAGAGCCAAAGACCTCATCCCAGCTGGGAAAATCCAGACTGCTGAGTCAGTAAAATCAAAACTGACTTTATGATAAAAGCTTAATACTTAAGTTGCCTATAGTTGTCATTAAAATTGTATTAATTCACTAATTTATTCACTCAGCATTTTTCATCTGATTTCTGAAATGAGTGGTAGCCAAGCTCCCATTTTAAATTTTTTCCTTGAAGGGGCATCACAAAGTTCTTTACCAACGTATTTCTACAAAATATCATTCAAATGTCACCCTTAACTACAAGAAACAGTGTCTTCAGGAAGAATGAGAAATACATTATGTTGAAGATAAATCAATTCTATACTCACTGCTCCATCTTTATTCCCTCTTTCAGTATTTTCTAGAAATACTATTCTTTGCTTATTAATCAGTCCTTTATCATGTTCCATAGTTAACTCTGAACTGTACTGATTCTCTTTTTCTTAGTCCCTTTATTTACTTAATTACCAGCAACAAACATCTCTTTTTTTTTTTGAAGAGCCATAGTGTTTGAAAGCTCAGCTTTTCTTTATCTCCCCAGATTTGTATTATAGTTTAATGATTCCCTATGAAATGAATTAAGAACAGAACTTGGTACCATGGAAGTGGAGTCATTGCTGTAATGAACATGACTATGTGGATTTTGAACCTTTGAAACCAATTTTGTGAGACAAAGCGTAGAAGAGTTTGAAAGTTTGGATCGGAAAAGCCATTGAGTGCTTTGGGCAGAACTGATGGTCTATTCTTGAGGGAGCATGAAAGATGAGAATGCTGGGAAATATGAGACCAGTGAAGGCTCATGTCACCAGATTTCAGAGGGGAACAAGGACTCAATCAGGAACAAAGATGGGCATAATTTTTGTGATACCTTTGTTAAGAATCTGTCTTCAATTTGTCCTGAGAATTTTAGTGTTTACATTAAAGATGATGGGTTTGTTTGGTAAGGTAAATCTCAGTAGTGAAGGTTATTCAGGTTGGTGCTGAGGAAGTAACAAGAATTGACACTGAAATCAACACTACTGTTGAAGTTACTGCAATGTAGTGGGACAACAGGGGAGTAGTTCCTCCAGGTCAGCAGACAGAAGCTAATACCACTGTGGCCAATAGGACCAGGCTATGTCTGGCGTTGGCAGCAGAAATTGACAATTTAAGTGTCATATACAGAATACTATTTTTAAAAGCATAAATTATGTAGGATTTTGGAGGTATTGAAGTTTAGCTGAGGCTAGGCACTGTGTAGGGTGGCAGTTCATGTGCAGCCCTGAGAGGTTAGTGTGTGGAACTGTGAAGGTGAAGTTTCAGTGTCAGTGGAGACTGCAGAATATTGGAGATGTCAGGGCCATGAGACAACCACTAAAGAGAGCTACAGGTATGGCGCAGAACTGGTTTAAGACAAAGGAACTGATGTACTGGAGTGGTTATGGTTTCCCAGTTTCTTTGGAACACAGAAGACTATGTCAAACCTCAGATGCAAGACACTGGAGTTACAAGATTTCGTTTCCTGCCTGCTGGGTTTTGTTTTTGCTTTGGTGTGGTTGTTAATTTGTTGTGTTCCTATGCTTTCACTTAGGAATAAGAATGCTTACTGTTTCATTATTTGATGAAAGCACTTAACTCAGTTTTTATTTTATAGGAATTCACAGTTAGGAGACTTTGGCCTTTGAGAGTCTTGGAATTTTTAAAAATTATAAGGACTTTAAGATTGTATTTTTTTTTGGTTTTTTGAGACAGAGTTTTTCTGTGTAGCTTTGGAGCCTGTCCTGGAACTCACTCTGTAGCCCAGGCTGGCATTGAACTCACACAGAGCCACCTGCCTCTGCCTCCCAAGTGCTGGGATTAAAGGCGAGCGCCACCACCATCCGGCAAGATTGTATTTTTATATTAAGTAAGAAGCGGGACTTTGGGTACAAGAGGTGAAGGGTTATGCTTTAGAGTGATGTCTTTGTGTGTCACGTTGATGAGGGATAGAGTTGTGATGCTGATTTTTAATTTTCAGCTGTCCAGACTTAGAATCACATTGGAGAATAGTTTCAGTGAGGGATCATCTAGATAGTATTGAGCTTTGAACTGTGTGGGATTGCCTTCATTTACTCCCTTCTCAACTATTGTCAAGTTTTGGGCTTTTGACTTTAGTTGAGAACTAAACATGTATACATTTGTGTCTGTCTATTTTTGATTGTAAGTTTCATGTAAAAAGCTTCAAATTCCTGCTGTCATGACTTCCCTGCAATGATAGACTATAACCTTGAATTGTAGGTTAAAATAAACTATTTCCCCATCCCCAAAAATACTTTTGTCAAGGTATTTAATCACAGCAACAGAAATGAAACTATAGCACTATGTATCTACTGCCAATTGCGATTCTCTTGAGAAATCTAATTCAATCAATATTGTCACATAGATCATGTGCCAGTGTTACTTATATAGAAAATCTTTTTGAGTTTATTGATTGTTCATTTTTAATACTTCCTGCTGAAACTTTTTATTTGTATGCATAATCAACTTTATTCCCTAGTTCTCTTCCCACATATTTCATTGATTCATATCTATTAATAATTTAATACATGGGGTAGATTTTTAAATGCTTGATTCTCAGTCCTCTTTTCTTTCTAGTTTGATACATGCTAGGAATTTAATTTTATTACATTATTGAATTGCTAAATTATAGAAATTATTCCACAATCTGTTATATTAACTTTAATTTCCCTTCTTTGTTTCTGCTTATTAGTTATACCAATTGTATTTCCTTCTCAAATTTATCTAAAGTTATCACTATTTTTTTAATCTGAGTTAACATCGTACCAGCCAACTTTCAAGCATTATTGTCTCACAAACTCATGCTCTTGGTAGTCTCACTCTAATGAGAATATATTTTGGTTGATTTGAGTCTATGATGTACTCAACTACAACTGGGCATTTTTGCCACAACTACCCCTGTCCCAGGTTCAGGGACTATCATGGTAGAGGTGGTAAGAATATTACAAATGCCAATGGTTGGGAAGCACAAGAGCAAAACAACGTCTTCTAGAAACAATAAAATTGTTCACTGAATTAATGAACAGCAACTGTGATTTCTTCCTCAAGACCTGCTCAAGAGTAAGCCAGTAATATTCTAACATGGAGATGGGAAGGACTTATGTGTCTCCATGTCTAGCTGAAATGTAGTGCTATGGACAGTTAATTGTTTCTGCTGGAGGTGGAATCAGTTTATTTTAAGGCTATGACTTCTGGAAGGTTGCCCATGCTCCAGAGGATGGCTCCACACCAATTAATACATTGAGCAACATAAGTTAGGCTTGATGGGTTATTACAAAAACAAAAAGGAAGACAAAAAATTGGGAAGAGATGAGTTGATGGTGGACCAGGGAGGACTTAAGGGAAGAGGCAGGAAGGAATATGATCAAAATTCATTGTATGAAATTCTCAAAGAATGAATAGAAATATTGGACTGTTAAAAACCTTACCATCAATGCTTTAATTTTAGAGACACAGATTTTATTCTACTTTCTTCACTATCACATTTCTAATATTTAGTATAATACCTAATACACAAGAAAATGCTTAGTAAATATTTGTTGAGCAAGTGAGTGATTGACTAAATTCTATACAAACAATGTCCAAAGTTGGGAAAGAGAAAAATGCAAAGGGAATTGATATTTTGTGAATTCATGTTCAAATACAGATGTTATTCTTTATACAACATCTGTAAGATTACCTGCCATTAAAATACTTGGTCCCTTAACCATATAACAATAAATAAAATGCAAAATGCCTTTGTATTTTCCCATTGAAAGATCCATTAAATATTTCTTTTGGGTGGGTTGAATGTGTAAATTTCTGAATCTTGATAATACACACACAAATATGATTAATTTATTCATTTGTTTATATACATAATATACAGTGATATTCTCATTTTAAATATTATTTTACTTCTGTCATAATATATGAGTTCTTTTATTGGCTAGTCATATTCCTCATCAATATTAAGTTAATTAAATATAATAACTTAGTTACTGTTTCTTTTCCTCTACTTTGATAGAAATGAATCATATATGATGTAAGAGAATATAACTGAAACAACCAGTTTCTACAGTACTGGAGTTAGGAGAATAACTTCTCTTCCTTATAAAATTTTCTTTCTTAAAATTGTCTCGACAGTGATTGATATCTACAGTCTAATAATTTACAATATAGAATAAAATAGACCTTTGAAAAGTTATCTTCATTCTTTATTTCTTAATATCAAACACTTTCAAATTTGAGATCAGATCCCTGGGGTAATAAAACAATTACGATTTTGCTTTTGTTTTTCTCATCTGTCAGGTCACCTCTGTAAGTATCTTGAGCTAAACATATCATTTATTCAAATGTATAGTTTATCCATATTAAAATATGCCCTGTAAATAAAATGTTAAAAGATCTCACAAAAATGCCCATAATTATAAGGATTAATTTTAAAACCTTATATAATAGTTGAAGATTATAATAATTTAACTTAATAATCATATAATCTGAATTAGCTATTA
Organism: Peromyscus aztecus; assembly: GCA_902168405.1. Taxonomy (NCBI): domain Eukaryota; kingdom Metazoa; phylum Chordata; class Mammalia; order Rodentia; family Cricetidae; genus Peromyscus; species Peromyscus aztecus. The sequence continues at coordinate 5,009 of CABHPQ010161006.1, read as the reverse complement.
TGAATCCCATATATAAAGAGGTAGAGATGGTAGATTACTTCTGTGGTAAAGCAGTACCTAGAGATACTTTTTAAAAAAATATTTTTATTTCATGTGTATGTATGTTTACCTGAATGTAGGTCTGTGCATCACATGCCTGCTGTGTCCAAAGTGTCCAAAAGAGGAGGTGGATCTCCTAGAACTGAAGTTACATATAATTGTGAGCTGCCATGTTGTGCTGGGAATGAATACTTGGTTCTCTGGAAGAGCAGCTAGTGTTCTTAAGCACTGAGCTATTTCTTCAACCCCTGGAGATACTTTATAAGTCAAGGAATGTTGAAAACTAGTTGCAGATATGATATACAGCAATCAAATAATGGATTGGGTTATTCCAGGTGGAATTATCACTCATCTAATACTGTGTCCTTAAAAACAGGTACAAAGTGAAAAACCTCAATACTTCTTCTCTCTCTTACTTCTTGTTTGGCCAGTAAACTGAAAGTAGGGGAATAATTTTGTTGAAATACTAGACTTTCTTAGTAAGAAAAGTGATGCTTATTCTGCAACTAGTCATTAGTACAATATGTGCTAAGCATTATGGGAGTACTATGTGTTCCTGTTGATTGTCAGCACAGTATATCATTGAGTTGTTATAATAATTCTTACATATTAGCACTATGGATAAACCAGTGTCAGTGAACAAAGTAACATTTTAAAGTCACTGTGAGACAAATCTGATAGAGTCATTTTTTTTTTTTTGACACAGAGTTTCTCTGTGTAGCTTTGTGCCTTTCCTGGAACTCACTTGGTAGCCCAGGTTGGCCTCGAACTCACAGAGATCCACCTGGCTCTGCCTCCCGAGTGCTGGGATTAAAAGCATGCGCCACCACTGCCCGGCCAGAGTCCATGTTTTAAATATTGGATGATTTTTTTTATCTTTTTCAGAAATAAAACAGAGTGCAAAATGATGTGAATGAGGAAAGATTGAGGGAACAGGAGGGATAGCTGGGAAGGTGATGAACGTATCTTGACTTAATGGAGGGGTAGTTTTGGTGAAATAAATGAACAGACAAGCATTTTGTATTTGTGATTATCAGAGCTGAAATTGTGTGCTCTCAATTGTATTATGAAATATACAATTTTGTGAAAGAGATTTTTTTCAAACTGACAAAAATGTATAAATTAACTGTACTTAAGGTTTCTAAATGAGCATTGTGGGGGTTTGAGTAAGAATGGCCTCTATAGGCTCATAGATTTGAAAGCTTAGTCATTAAGGAGTGGCACTACTTGACAGAGATTAGGAAGTGTGTGTGTGGCCTTGTTGGAGGGAATGTGTCACCAGAGGTGGACTTTGAGGTTTCAAATGCTCCAGCCAGGCCCAGCATCTTACTCTGCCTGCTTCCTGTGGATCTGGATGTAGAACTCTCAGCTCCTTCTCTGCATACTGCCATGCTTCCCATCATGATGATAATGGACTAAACATCAGTCCCATTGAAATGTTTTCCTTATAAGGGTTGCCATGGCCGGGGTGCCTCTTCACAGCAATAGAACATTGATTGAGACAAGCATGGTATTACTTTTAGTCACATATAAGCAATTTCAGATTGATTTAATAACAAAGCATAGTATAATTACATATACATAAACAATACTTATCAGTGGTTTTTTATATTATCTTCATGCTTAGAACTGTATTACCTGTTTTCATGTGAATAATATTCTCAGATGTGTTTTCTTATTATTACCCATGTAATAGCATTGATTAGCAGTTTCCTTGAGTAGCTCCTTTTATCCAAAGAGCTCTTGTTATTTGAGCATTAATTACATCTAAAAGTTCCCCCAGGGTTAGATTCATTTATGTACGCTTCTTTGATAAAAGATATTATCAGTGACTGTGCTAAAAAAAATCTGCTAACCACACATTTTTAAGTAGAAGATTTTGTTGTCTTTTTTGTTATTCCTTTTCTTTTGAAAAGAAATTTCATCATGTAGCCTATTCTACCTTCAAGTTTGCAATATAAATCAAGGCAGCCTTGAGCTGATGATACTCCTGTTTCAGCCTCCAGAGAGCTAGGATTACAGGCATGTACCACTAAAGCCCTGTTTGTAAACACAGGATTAGTACAACCTCAGCAGGTTGAGGGGCTGGGAGGGATATTTATTTATTTGTTTGTTTTTATTTATCTATCTATCATCTATCTATCTATCTATCTATCTATCTATCTATCTATCTATCTATCTATGTCTATTTTTCCTTGTTCATATCTTTACCACCCCATATTTAGTGTTAAAATAAGGCTCTCAAGTGGTAGAAAATAAAATAAAAATAAAATGGTTTAGATCCCCATTTGAACTCCCTTCAGGGATGCGGTATTTTGATCCCTGTGTTTGAAGGGGGGGTCCCCAGCCCATGCACTATGGTGAGATGATGAGTTGGTGGAGCCTTTAGGAGGTGGGGCCTAGTGGAAGGATGTCAGATAATTGGAGAAGTGTTCTTAAAGAGGAAATATGAATACTAACCCCTTTCTGTTTCACTCTTTCAGCCCCATAGAATATGAGGTGGATCCTCTCTGATCTCCCTGTTAGACATTTTGTCTCCTCACAGGCCCCAAAGCAGGAAACCCAAACCTTAGCTGAGAACATTAAAGACATGAGGCAATAGGCAACACAAACTCTTCCACCTCTTAAGCTGATCAGTTTATATAACAGAACACTCACTAATGCAGTGGCCCTAGGAACTGTTCTAGAAATATGTAGTCCATTCGGCTGACAGCATAGCTCATGTGTGCTGTACTGGGAAAGTCTGTTAATCTGAGTTTCATCTCAAGGACCCATGCAGATGTGGAAGGAGGGGACAGATTCCTCCAAGTTGTCTTCTGACCTCCATGCATATGCAGTGGAATGCACCTTTACACATAGATATCATCCATACACTCACATTCATAAGCACACAATACATACACATGACTAACATCTAAGACAATATTGTTGCTTTTGTCTAACAACTACATGAGTACTAATTAGCTATTTCTAACCTGATACAAATTTAGAAGAACAAAATGAATCAAATTTACAAAAATTGAAGTCTGTGGAGGAAAATTGAGTAATACTAGACAGATGATAATCTTTTGAACATGCACATAAAAATGAGAATTGGGTAGAGATATGAAACCTTACTGCCCAGCCCATACGCCCTGCTAAACAGACAATGATCTTTTTATCCCTATTTTGAAAATCACCAGACAAAGGATCAATAATCAAGAATCAGTTCTGTCAAAGAGCTAGAACAGTTTATATCAAATGTACCAAATGAGTTGGTAATTAAAACCAGGAGATACAGAAATTACAAATAATCCATGGGAGGGGAAGAAGGAGTGAGAAACTTAGATATTTGTTCAGTGAAAATTTCTTTAGGGGTACTTGCTATAGGTTATAG
>CABHPQ010161004.1:30623-42190 GCA_902168405.1 Peromyscus aztecus | reverse complement strand
TTCTTTACATGTTTCTTAGCCATTTGAGTTACCTCTTTTGAGAATTTTCTGGTTAGATATGTACTCCATTTTTAAATTGGGCTATTTATCTTCTTGATAGACAGTTTTTTTGAGTTCTTTGTATGTTTTGGATATTAGTTCTCTATTGGATATGGAGTTGGGAATAATCTTTTCCCATTTTGTCCTTTGCCTTATAGAAGCTTCTCAGTTTCATGAGATCCTATTTATTGATTAGTGTCTGTGCCATTGGTGTTCTGTTCAGGAAGTCTTCTCCTGTGCCAATGAGTTCAAGGCTATTCCCCACTTTCTCTTCTATCAGGTTTAGTGTATCTGGTTTTATGTTGTGGTTTTTGATCCTCTTCGACTTGAGTTTTATTCAGGGTGATAAATATGGATCTATTTGCTTTTTTCTACATTGCAGACATCCAGTTTGACTAGCACCATTTGTTGAATATGCTTCTTTTTTCAAGTATTTATTTCTGCCTTCTTTGCTAAAAATCAGGTGTCCATAGGTGTGCAGATTTATGTCTGAGTCTTCAGTTCAATTCCATTGATCAATGTGTCTGTTTTGTGCCAATGCCATGCTGTTCTTATTACTATAGCAGTGCAGTACCATTTGAGTTAGGGATGGTGCTACCTCTGGAAATTCTTTTATAATTCAGTATTATCTTTAACTATCACTTTGTGTGTGTGTTTCCATATGAAGGGAAAAATTGTCCTTTCAAGATGGAATTTTGATGGGGATTTCATTGAGTCTGCAGTTTGCTCTTTGTAGGATGGTCATTTTTACTACATTAATATTACTGATCCATGAGCATGTTGGATCTTTCCATCTTCTAATATCTTCTTAAATGTCAAAGTGGTCATTTGAGGCCAGCCTGAGCAACATAAGCTCTTTTCACAAAACAAACAAACAAACATCTAAACAAAAAAATAATGAACCAATAAAACAAACAAAGCCATAAACACAAAAACAAAATGCAGCAACAAAGCAAATAATCAAATGGCAGATCTAACACTGAACTGTGGAACTAATAAACTCCACGAGAAAAGTTTCTTTTTTTTTCAAGTTTTACAGAACATTAATAGTTGTTATTGTGTTCTTAAACTATTATTCATGGAAAAGAATGAATTGCAATTGAATATAATTTTGTTAAAGGAATATATTTTGTAGGCCAGACAGTAGAAAAGATGGAATTCACTTAATTGAGGTTTATAATGTGAGGAAAACACTTACTATTTTGTTATGTTATGTAGTTTCTAGCCTTAGATAATTTCTACCTTACATTTTAACTAATTGAGTGAAGCAAAAATGTGTATTAGAAAAAATTAAATGAAGATATTGGAGCCAGTGTTTTCCCTCAGTAGAAAAGAGAGTATACTTGCCCATCTTTCACAATGCCATGGCTCAATTCCCATCAAACACCTTTTTCCCAAACAGCAAAAACAAAAACAAAAAGTCAAATGAAACTAGTGAGAAAAAAAAACAAATAAAAAATAAAACAAAAATCCAAACAACTAAACAAAGCAGATGAAACACTAAGTAGGGGAATAATTACCTAAATATTACTTATGAAATAAGTGCTCTTTTCATATTAAATTCTATATTTGGAAATGGTCAGAAGGTCATTTTTTCCTGATCTCAGTATTTGCTTCACAATAAGGCTTAGTTCCTTTACAGTTAATATGCATGAGATGTTTGCAAAATTGTTGATAATTTTTTTTAAACCAAAATCACTCATTTTTTAAACTTTTATTTCTCTCTCATACATTACACCGGACCACAGTTTCCCCTCCCTCCACTCTTTCTGGTCTCTCCTCCCCCCTCCTTTCCCCAGATGAACTCCTTTTCTCCCTAACCTCAAAAGGCAGGACTCCCAAGTATATCAGCCAAACATGTCTTAACAAGATACTGTAAGACTGGGCACAGCTGGATGTGACCATCCAGTAGGAGGAAAAGGGTTCCAAGTATAGACAAAAGATTCAGAGACAGCCCCTGCTCTCATTGTTGGGAATCCCATAAGAACACCAACCTACATAACCATAGTGAATATACAGAGGACCTAGCTCAGATCCGTGTAGGGTCCATGTTTGTTGCTTCAGTCTCTGTGAGCCCCTATGAGCCCTGCTTAGTTGACTCTGTGGGATATGTTCTCCTGCTCGCCTCATCCCCTCTGGCTTCTACTATCCTTCCTCCCCCTTTCTATAGGGCTCCACTGGCTCCACCTAGTGTTTGGATATGGTCCTCTGCATCTGTTACTATTGGTTTCTGGATGACACTCTCTGATGACAACTGGACTAGGCAACAATCTATGAGTGAAACAGATTATCATTAGGAATTATTTCACTGACTTTTTTCCTGCTGTATTTTTGATTCTATCCTGGGTCTCTAGCCTGGCCTGCCTGTTTTCTGTCCATCCAGGCAGTGACCGACTTGGGATCCCTCTCATGGCATGGGTCTCAAGTTGGATTAGTCAGTGGCTGGCCACTCCCACAAGTTCTCTGCCACCATTGCCCCAGCAGGTCCTGCAGGCAGGACAGATCTAGTTCAAAGGTTTTATGGCTGGATTGATGTCCCAGTACCTCTGCTAGGAGGCTTGCCTGGTTATAGAAGATGGCCAGTTCAGGCTCCATATCCTCCATTACGAGGAGATTTTGCTAGGATCACTCTCGAAGATTCCAAGGAGTTTCCACTGCACTAGGTTTCTACATTGCTAACCAAATGTCCCCCAATTCTAGTGGTCTCTCCCAGTACTTTTTCCCAACCCATGCCTGATCCCTCCTGTTCCCATCCCCAGCTGTCTCCAACCACCTACAAAATGTATTCTATTTTCCCTGCCCAGGCAGATCCATGCATCTTCTTTTGAGCCCTCCTTGTTACCTAGCCTCTTTGGCTCTGGGAATTATAGAATGATTTACCTTTATTTAATAGCTAATGTCCATTTATAAATGGGTACATATGATGTTTGCCTTTCAGGGTCTGGGTTACTGCTGTGGGATGTCTTTCTGTATGCTGTGACTATGTGTTGCTATGATTGGTTAATAAAGAAGCTTCTCTGGCCTATGGCAAGTCAGGTTATAGCCACCCAGGCAGGAAATCCAAGGAGAGAGACAGGAAAGGGACAGGCAGAGTCTGGGGAGACATCAGCCTGCTGCCCAAGGAACAACATGCCCGGAAACTGGTAAGCCACAGAATATGTGGCAAAACATAGATAATCATAATGAATTAATTTAAAATATAAGAGCTAGCTAGCAATAATATTAAGCCTCTGAGTGATTGTTGTATAAGTGGCTGTGGGACCGCAGGCCTGGATGGGACCAGAGAAACTTTCTGACTACATTTGGTACCCAGAAGTGATAGCAAGAATTTCCAACAAAAACTTGAGAAAGCTTTAAAAAAAAAAGATTCTAAAATGGAGCTAAAAACAGCTTCCTAAATGTGTCTCTCAGGCAAGCCATGAGCTACACTATGGCAAGTCCGTGGTGTGTAGGCTTGAGCTAAAGCATGATGGATTCCTGCCGAGTACACAGAGGTTTCTCTAAGCTGTGCAGCACTGTGTGGTGGATTTAGCTTTTGCTAGTACAACGCCCGCCCAAAAAGGTTCCTGGGCTACACACTGCTTTTTGGAGACATAGACACACTGCTTCCTGGAGTTGGCAGTAGGCATGCCCCTACCATGTTGGGAAGCTGAGGTGGGTGGAGTCAGCAGCCAAGGCTGTCATGTTGGTCCTAGCCATGCAGTTTAGTAGTTTAAAATCTCTCCTGGCCAGAAAAGGATTATAGATTCACAATAAGTCAGATTCAGATGGAATAAAACCCTAAATGGTTTACATTATATGTAAAAATGTACATAGGTTTGGAAGAGAGAGGAAAAGGAGGATAGACAGTTATATAAAAAAAACAGATAATTTTTAAAAATGAAGTCTTTAAAGAGACAATAAAATAATAGAAAAGATAAGCCACATAAGGATGGAAATTGCACAAAGAATCTGGATACTGCATATTATTATATTGTTTTGGGGATTTTTAACTGGAGAAAGATTTGATTATAAAGACTGCTGATATTATATACATATATATATATATATGGTATCTTGACTTCAAAATTTATGTCTAAGGATACATTGCTTTGGAAAAGAGGTTCTGCTTTTGTTTCCACAGAAAATGAGAACCTGTGGATTGTTTCTAGGCTAATATGGCTTGATTAGCCAAGAAAGGTCTCCAGTGACACCATGGCCCAGATGAACCAACATCCAAAATCAGCTTCAAAGCAACTGGCTGAGATGATCCATCCTCACAGACTACAGCCAATATTTAACTAAAATTCTCAATTTTCTCAAGATCCCCATAAGACTGCCAATGCCCCCAACCAACAGGAAGTAGTATGAAAAGCTATGCCCAAACTCCCAAAATATTGTTTATAAATTTTTATTTTTATTTAAAGGTGGTTGATTATAAATTATAAATGTAATCTCTAAAGAAGAAAAGGGGATGTTATAGATATGATAGGATGAAATATTGAATCTACTTTTAAAGAGCAACAACTTATTTGAAATGTTTTATATTACTATGGATTTTAGTTTACTGACACAAATTTAAAGTTAATTTTGTGATAATATATGTATATTTCTACTCTTGTTTAAGGTATTTTATTTATGCAACTCATTTAAAATTACAATACATAATTAAGGAATACAGATTAATAGTCATCTAGGATAATCAAACTTATAGTCATGCTAGTTAAGTTTTTAGGTATATAAAGGTATATAAAGGAATATTTCAATTAGGTAGGTGATCTTCAAACACTTCAAAGACTTACAGAATACGGCATTTAAAATGTTTTAAAAACTTAGACTTTCTGGACAGTGAGACATGCCTGCTCCTGATAGCACCAATTTACTTCAAAGAAGATGATGGGCATTGAAGAAACTCCATATGGAGTTTGCTTTCCTTAGGGCAAAAGTTAGCCATTTGGGCAAGAAACTGTTCTTGCCTGGGCTGCTTGACAAAATGTTGTAAAGGCTGGACATGCAGGACCCATGGAAAAATGACCACTAAATTTTGCCAAAACAAGGCAAGATGGTCCTTCAGGTTCCTGCTTCGCAGACAAGACTGCCATATATTCTACAGGACTCAAGGAGAAGTGACTAAAAAACTCTAGACCTATAGGCTAAAGATGGATGCCGCAATGCTGCAGAGGAACTTTGGATGACTGTCCAGGCAGTCTCTGTCATTCTAGAATTTTGGAAGTTGCTTATAATGCACTTCCTGTTTACTCAGGTAATATTATATCCTTCTGGGGTCTTTGATGTAGCTGAAGACTAAATATTTATAATTTTCCTTGGTTATGATAAAAGATAAATTAGATATGAAACTTTAGACTCACAAATATAGGATAGATGACAAAATATTTTTTTTAAATTTTGCCAAATACAAATAGACTAGATATTGTAACCATAACTCTTGTTTGATAACTGTTCTATTCTATGTAATTTTACTATGTTAAAGTTAAAACCTTCCTTTTTTGTTAGACAGAAAAAGGGAAGTGCTGTGGGATGTCTTTCTGTATGCTGTGACTATGTGTTGCTATAACTGGTTAATAAAGAAGCTGCTCTGGCCTATGGTGAGTCAAGTAATAGCCAGGCAGGAAATGTAAGGAGAAAGACAGGAAACGAAATGGCAGAATCTGGGGAGATGCCAGTCTGCTGTCCAAGGAACAACATGCCAGCAGACCAGTAAGCCATGGAACATGTGGCAAAACTTAGATTAATAGTAATAGGTTAATTTAAGATATAAAAGTTAGCTAGCAAGAGGCCTGCCATAGACCATACAGTTTGTAAATAATAGCTGGGTGGTTGTGCCACTCAAGAGGCAGAGCCAGGTGGATCTCTGTGAGTTCAAGGCCAACCTGGACTACAGAGCGAGATCCAGGAAAGGAACCAAAACTACACAGAGAAACTGTCTTAAAAAACCAAAAAAAAAATATTAAGCTTCTGAGTGATTATTTTATAAGTAACTGTGGAACTGCGGGGCCAGGCAGGACCGGAGAAACCTTCTGACTATAGGTTACCTTTTCAGGATGATCTCGTAGTTCCACTCATTTGCCTGCAAATTTCATGATGTCATTGTTTTTAACAGCTGAGTAATATTCCATTATGTAAATGTATAGTATTTTCTTTATCCATTCTTTTGTTGAGGGACATCTAGGTTGTTTCCAAGTGAGAAACACTGTTATGAATAAAGCTGCAATGAACACTGTTGAGCAAGTGTCCTTGTGGTAGCATGGAATGTCCTTTGGATATATGGCCAAGAATTGTACAGCTGCATCTTGAGGTAGATCAATTCTGAATTTTCTGAGGAACTGCCATATTGATTTCCATAGTGGCTGTACAAGTTTGCACTCTCACCAGCAGTGGAGGAGTGTTCTTCTTGCTCCACATTCTCAGCAGCAAGAGCTGTCACTTGATTTTATCCATTTTGATTTTATCTATTTTGACAGGCATAAAATGGAATCTCAAAATAGTTTTGATTTGCATTTTCCTGATGGCTAAGGATGTTGAATCTTTTAAATGTTTCTCAGCCATTTAAGATTCCTCTGTTGAGAATATTCTGTTTATATCTTTGCCTAATTTTTAAATTAAATTACTTTGTTTGTTGATGTCTAATATGTCTTTACATATTGTGGATATTAGCCCTCTGTAAGATATGGTATTGGTGAAAAATCTTTTCCCATTCTGTAGGCTGCTGCTTTGTCTTATTGACAGTGTCTTTTGCCTTACAGAATCTTTCAGTTTCATGAGGTCTCATTTAATGATTGTTATGCTATTGGTGTTCTGTTCAGGAAGTGGTCTCCTGTGCCAATGAGTTCAAGGCTACTCCTCACTTTCTTTTCTATCAAGTTCAGTTTAACTGGTTTTATGATGAGGTCTTTGATCTAATTAGACTTGAATTTTGTGCAGGGTGATAAATATGGATCTATTTGCATTCTTCTACATGCAGACATTCAGTTAGACTAGCACCATTTGTTGAAGATGGTTTCTTTTTTTTTCCATTGTATATTTCTGGCTTCTTTACCAAAAATCAGATGTCCATAAGTGTGTGGATTTATGTCTGGGTTTTCAATTCAATTTCATTGATCAAACAGTCTGTTTTTATGCTAATACATGCAGTTTTTATTAGTATAGCTGTGTAGTACATCTTGGATCGGGGATGGTGATACCTTCGGATATTCTGTTATTGTACAGGATTGTTTTAGCTATCTGCTGTGCGATGGTCTGTATGTCAAATGTGTTGCTCTGGATGGTCAATAAATAAAACACTGATTGGCCAGTAGCCAGATAGGATGTATAGGTAGGACTAATAGAGAGGAGAATTGAGAGAACAGGAAGGTGGAGGGAGACACTGCCAGCTGCCGCCATGACAAGCAGCATGTGAAGATGCCAGTAAGCCATGAGCCACGTGGCAAGGTATAGATTTATAGAAATGGATTAATTTAAGATGTAAGAACTAGATAGCCATTAGGCCAAACAGTTTAAATAATATAAGCATCTGTGTGTTTATTTTATAAGTTGTCTGTCGGACTGCCAGGGCTTGGCGGGAACCGGAGAGAAAACTCTCCAGCTACAGCTATCCTAGGTTTTTGGTTTTCCAAATGAAGTTGAATATTGTCCTTTCAAGGTCTGTAAAGAATTGTGTTGGAATTTTGATGGGATTATGTTGGATATGTAGAATTCTTTTGGTAGGATAACTATTTTTACTATGTTAATCCTACCAGTCCATGAGCATGGGATAGCTTTCTATCTACTGATATCTTCTTCAATTTCTTTATTCAAAGGCTTGAAGTTCTTGTCATACATGTCTTTAACCTGATTTGTGAGAGTTACTCCAAAATATTTTATAGTATTTGTGACTATTGTGAATGGTGTTCTTTCCCTGATTTCTCTTTCAATCCATTTGTCATTTGTATATAGGAGGGCTGCTGATTTTGTGTGTGTGTTAATCTTGTATCTAGCTACTTTGTTAAATGTGTTTTTCAGCTGTAGGAGTTCTCTGATAGAATTTTTGGGGTCACTTAAGTATACTATCATATCATCTGCAAATAATGATACTTTGACTTCCTCTTTTCCAATTTGTAGTCCCTTGATCTCCTTCAGTTGTCTTATTGCTCCTGCTAGAAATTAAATTATTATATTGAATATACATGGAAAGAGTGGACAGACTTGTCTTGTTCCTGATTTTAGTGGAATTGCTTTGAGTTTATCTCCATTTATTTGATTTTGGCTATTGGCTTGCTTTATATTGCTTTTAATATGTTTAAGTATGTTCCTTGTATCCCTATTCACTCCAAGACTATCACCATAAAAGGGTGAGGGATTTTGCCAAAAACTTTTTCAGCATTTAATGAGATGATCATGTGTTTTTTTTTTCCTTTCAGTTTGTTTATATGGTGAATTACATTGACTAATTTTGGTATGTTGAACCATACCTCCATTTCTGGGGAAAAGCCTACTTGACCTAATTGGATAATATTCTTGGTTTGTTCTGGGATTTTGTTTGAGAGTATTTTATTGAGTGTTTTTACATCTATGATCATGTGGGAAATTGGTCTGTAATTCTCTTCCTTTTTTGAATCTTTGTGTGGTTTGAGTGCTGTGGGATGGTCTGTATGTCAAATGCTCTGATTGGTCAATAAATAAAACACTGATTGGCCAGTGGCCAGGCAGGAAGTATAGGCAGGACTAACAGAGAGGAGAATTGAGAGAACAGGAAGCTGAGTGAGGAGACACTGCCAGCCCTCGCCATGACAAGCTGCATGTGAAGATGCTAGTAAGTCACGAGCCACATGGCAAGGTATAGATTTATAGAAATGGATTAATTTAAGCTATAAGAACAGTTAGCAAGAAGCCTGCGATGACCATAGAGTTTGTAAGCAATATAAGTCTCTGTGTTTACTTGGTTGGGTCTGAGCGACTGTGGGACTGGTGGGTGAGAGAGATTTGTCCTGACCATGGGCCGGGCAGGAAAACTCTAGCTACATTTGGGTATCAAGGTGAGTGTGGCCTCATAAAATGATTTGAATGGCAATGTTCCTTCTGTTTTTATTTTATAGAATAATTTGAGAAGTACTGGTATTAGTTCTTCTTGAAAGTCTGGTAGAATTCTACATTAAACATCTGGCCCTGGGATTTTATTGGTTGGGGGACTTTTAATGATTGTATTTTCTTGGGGGTTATAGTTCTACTTATATTCTTTATCCGGTCTTGATTTAACTTTGGTGACTGGTATGTATCTATTAAGAAAATTATCCAATTTTTAAAATTTTCCAGTTTGGTGGCATACAAGTTTTTAAAGTAAGACCTAATGATTCTTTGGATTTCCTCTGTGTCTGTTGTTATGTGTCCCTTTTAATTTCTGATTTGTTAATTTGGATATTTTCTGTTTTCTAGTTACTTTGCATAAATGTTTGGCTTTATTGCTGATTTTCTCACAGAACCAATTACAGACAGTTAATGTGGGTCCTGGGAATTGAACCCAGGTCCTTTGGAAAAGTAGTCAGTGCTCTTAACCACTGACTCATCTCTCTATCCCTGTCTAAGTTTTTTTATTGGGGAATTGAGTCCACTGATATTGAGAGATATCAATGAACAATGATAGCTATTTCCTGTTATTTTATTGTTGTTTGTGATGGTAGTGTGTGTGTGTGTGTGTGTGTGTGTGTGTTCTCCCTTCTTTTGGTTTTGCTGGTGTGAGATTATTTATTTTCTGTGTTTTCATAGGTGTAGTTAACTTCCTTGGGTTGGAGTTTTCCTTCTACTATCTTCTGTAAGGCTGGATTTGTGGATAGATATTGTTTAAATTTGACTTTATCATGGAATATCTTGCTTTTTCCATCTATGATGATTAAGATTTTGCAGGTTCCAGTAGTATGGGCTGGCATCTATGGACTCTTAGAATCTGCAGAACATCTGTCCAGGCTCTTCTGGCTTTTAGAGTCTTCATTGAGAAGTCAGGTATAGTTCTATTAGGTCTGCCTTTATATGTTACTTGGCATTTTTTCCTTGCAGCTTTTAATAACCTTTCATTGTTCTACATGTTTAGTGTTTTGGTTATTATGTAGCAAGGGACTTTCTTCTCTGGTCTTATCCATTTGTTGTTCTGTAAGCTTCTTGTATCTTTATGGGCATGTCCTTCTATAGATTAGGAAAAAAATTTTCTATGATTTTGTTAAAAATGTTTTTGTGCCTTTGAACTGGGATTTTTCTCTTTCCTCTATCCTATTATTCTTAGGTTTGGTTTCTTCATAGTATTCCAGATTTCTTGGATGTTTTGTGTAAGGAATTTTTTAGATTTAATATTTTCTTTGAGTTATGTATCTATTTCTTCTATTGTATCTTCAATGCCTGAGATTCTCTGTTCCATCTCTTGTATTCTGGTGATGCTTGTATCTGTAGTTCCTGTTTGCTTACCTAGATTTTCCATCTCCAGAATTCCCTCAGTTTGTGTTTTCTTTGTTGCTTCTATTTCCACTTTCCGGTCTTGAACTGTTTTATTCATTTCTTTCACCTGTTTTTTTTTTTTTCCCCTTGGCTTTCTTAAGGGATTCCTTCATTTCCTCCAATTGTTTGTTTATGTTTTCCTGGATTTCTTTAAGGGATTTATTCATTTTCTCTTTAAGGACCTCTATCATCTTTATCAAGTTGGTGTCAAGGTTGTTGCCTTGAGCCTCAGCTGTGTTGATATACTCAGGTCTTGCTGTAGTGAGATAGCTGGGCTCAGGTGGCAGCATACTGTCCCGGCTGTTGTTGATTTTGTTATTATGCTGGTCTCTAGGCTTCTGGGTTTTTGGTAATTACAGGTGTAGTTGCCGATTAGTGAGTTTGTCTTTGTCGGATGGGTGTTTTCCCCTTGGTTTCTCTTTCCTCTCTGATCTTCTTGCCTGGGTGGCCTGTGGTTCTGGAGGCTAGCAAGTCCTCTAGTCCAGTAGAGTGCCTTTGCTGGATTTCTGGTGACCTGAGTGACCTCCAGGGTTCTGGATGCCAGTGTGGCCTCTGGGGTTCTGGATGCATGCATTGCCTCTGAAATTCTGGGATTCTGGGTATTGGTGTGGCTACTGGTAAAGCAGGGGACTTCTGCAAGAGTTGTGGTGGGGAGCATGATAATGAGAAGGAGGCCTGTTGTGGGGAAGGGTGAGCAGGCTTTGAGGAAGTTTTGGTGGTGTGTGTGTATGGGGGGGGGTACTTATATGGAATTCTGGGTACCAGCATGGCCTCTGGTAGAGCAGGGGGTTTCAGCTGGAGTTGTGGGCCAGGATATCATGAATGAGACTTCTGATTTGAATTAACTGCGTGTTGTTTAAAAACTCAGAGATGGGTCATCAAGATGGTGCAGCAGGCACAAGCTCTTGCCGTTCAAGCCTCATCACTGGAGTTCCATTCCTGGTACCCATGGTGGAAGGAGAAAACTGATTCCTGAAAGCCGTCCTCTGATGTCTAACCATACTCTGTGGTATACACAAACTTCACACACACACACACACACACACACACACACACACACACACACACAC
>CABHPQ010161004.1:10705-30613 GCA_902168405.1 Peromyscus aztecus | reverse complement strand
CACACACACACACACACACACACACACACACACACACACACACACACCCTCCTCCTGATAAATAAAAATCCAGTGATAAAGTCATTTGTATAACAGCCCCATCTGGAAGCGAGACTGAGTGTTCTTTCCAGAAAAGGCATCTTGATTTCTCCTACATGGTGTCTGGTTTGAATCCTGTAAAGGCCACATTAATAAAGTGTTGCAAGCGATTTTCTGGGTCAAGCTCTGTGTTACAATAAATATGGATTCAACCAGGAAAGTGAACCTTAAATTGCTTACTCTCTTTTTGTAGTTCCTTCTGCAGTGGCCCAGATTGTTATACAAGCACATAAATCCTTTTAATTGGCCCACCCCCAGGAGGCAAACAGCCCACCCCAGCAAGCCATCATGGGGATAAGTGCAGACTGTTGAAGTGGGGTGCATCTTGCCGAACAATTTTTGCTTTTATTTTACCAACTGATTTTAAAAGGCAGCATTGTAATTTGGCATTAAATATTTAAGAATGATATTAAGGTAAGATTGATTCATTTAGCAGGCATAATGGAGTGGGAAAGCCACATGGAGCGACTAAAGGGCTTCGCAGTGGGAAATCTATGCTAGCAGGCATCAATCCGCACCTGGTAATGGCCATGAATAGGCTCGCCCTCTTGCTATTTAAATAAATTGATGTGCAATTCATCTGCTGCTTAGAGCCTCTGGAAATGCGCTGTAGTAATGCTGTGCATTGGCAAGCATCCCAATGAAGTGCCTGGGCCATTCATCAGAGTGCCGAATGTCATTCAAGTTGTTACCAAGCTTCCACCATTTACCAAAATGGCAATTTGTTCTCAAAGGGGCTCCAGTGGGTGGGTGGGGACAGCGGGACATAGTTAAAGGAGTGGACTAGGGCAACTGCAGTGCAAGCCCTGACTGACACGGATGCCACTGAATTGTCCCCTAGATTGTTCCATTATCTCTGCAATGAGAAGGATCACATGCCCTGTTGACTTACTTGTGAGGTACAAGCTAGGATGAAAGTGCAAGCACATTTCCCCTTAGCAGTGCTGTTCCAATTATGATTTATCTCTAAGAGCATGGTTCTTGCAGGGGTGCCTAAGTGTCTGCCATTTATTTCTCTTAGTGTTCAACACTGCTCTGTCTTCTCTCTGTTTTTGTCTTGATCAGCCCACATTAGAGTAGGGAGGAGAATAAAAGTGTCCACCTTTTAAAAGGCTCATACCTTGTGAGTTACATAGGTTTCTATTTCTTGGTGCTAAAATGTTCAGACAAATCTTGTGGTTTTATTAGCCACTTCCTGGTGACGTATAAATCAATAAGGCAGCACTTTAAAGCACTTGAAATAGGTATGATTGTGAGGAGCTGCCAGCTAATTTGAGACTTTTAATAGACTGCTGTTGATTTCCATCACTTTAAAGCACGCTTGCTCTTTCTTTAGCCATTTTCTGTTAGAGGTGTTTGGCAGATTAGTTGTAGGGTATGGGTATATGATTTATGCTGTTTAATTTTTGAAAAATGTGTCTTAACAAATTAAATGCGTGCTTTGCATTGAAATGGGAGCTCAGTAAGACAAAGTACTTCCATAAAAAAGGTTTTGTTTTATTTTTGTGTGTCTGCATGTGGGAATGTGCCTGTCTGAGGGGTGCCCACAGAGCCTAGAAAGAGCCTCTGATCACCTGTGACTGGAAGTCCTGGCAGTTTTCAGCTCTCTGACATGGGTGCTGGGAGCTTACTTGGGTCCTCTGTAGTAGCTGCATGCTCTTAGCTGCTGAGCCATCTCTCCAGTTCTAAAGTGCTTACATTTTACATCACTTATGTTGACTCCCAGAGAAAACTCTGAGACAAGCAGTAAGTAAGTTTACAAGTACTGTGTTCATGGTCTACAGGTCTCTGCTGATTCAGTTAAAGCAAAGTTCACAATAACCCACTTCCAAAGCCTTGAGAGAGGCTATGTTCTCTGTTGACTTAACTTGTCTACTATTCTGACGCTTTCATTGTTTGCTTTTCTAATTAGCTTTCCCACATTATTAAATATAATAATTAATAAGATGGCTGACTATGGTTTCTGAACATTACTTAATCATTAGCATCTAATATACTTCAGTATCCGCTCTGATTAAACATGATGGCTGACTTAACCAAATGATGTTATTACATAAGAGCAAACAGAACAGCAGTGCTTTAGCTACCCAGTGAGCCCTGTGCCGTGCCAGCTTTTATGTAGCGAGGTGCTGCTTTCTAGCCCCTTGTGGGCAGTTTGCATTCTATGGACTATAACTCATCTGTCTATGAGCCTTCTTCTACTGCTTTTCAACTTTCTTGGCTGGCTGTCCTCAGAATAATGGTTTCAGCAAGAATCAAATTGGTATCAAGGTTGTTGGTCAGAGAAATCAGCGTGTAAAAAGAAGGGTTGATTATATGGGCCATTCTCTTGCCAGATTTGCTTGGAACAGAATTACTGACATATTTATGTACTAGAACACAAAATACTATTTATTCATATATATTCAGCTGTGCTCTCTTTACAAGATATTAAGTCAGAAATGACAGTAATGTGTTGCTGTGCATTGCATGTTGGTGGCCCTTTGCCTCAAAGTCATATGTTGAAGCTACAACTCCCAGTGGGATGGTATTAGAGGTATTCAGGAATTAGTTAGTTCTCCATCTCTGTGATACAGCAAGAATATAGTTGCTGAAAACCAGAAAAATGCTGCTAATGACATGGATTCTATCAGTCCGTTGGTTTTAGATTTCCAGCTTCCAGATCAGTCCAAGCCTAGCTTCTTAAACTGTGACAGCTAACTGAAAGTAGGTTGTAAAAATTTTAGACATGGAAAAGGTATCTGAAGTGCAAAGACCAAAAATTAATTGGAAAGCAAATTGTGCAGTGAGGCTGAGGTGTTTCTGGCAAGCCCCTGTGCAAGGCCTGGCTTCAGGGCAGCCTTGGTTCTGAGCACCCAAGACTGCATTTTCCTCTGCCCATGCTGTCAACATGCACGTCTGAAACAGCTGGGCTCAGCTGCTGACTTTTGTGTGTTATGACCTGCGGTATTTTCACTGTGCATGCAAAGATTTCAGCTCTTACAGAAATACAGTGGTATAACTCCAAAAAACAAAGACTTTATATATTTTTTATTTATTTATTTATTTTTTTATTTTTTTTTTTTTTTTTTTTTTTTTTTTTTTTTTGAGACAGGGTTTCTCTGTGTAGCTTTGCGCCTTTCCTGGAGCTCACTTGGTAGCCCAGGCTGGCCTCGAACTCACAGAGATCCGCCTGGCTCTGCCTCCCGAGTGCTGGGATTAAAGGCGTGCGCCACCAACGCCCGGCAACTTTATATATTTTTTAAACTATCACTCTTCAGAATGTATCACATTAGTCTATTTTGAATTGTGTCATTTAGAAAGCTTGATTTTACAAATTGCTGTTTGAGTTGGTGACTTGAGTTTCATAAAACATCATTAACATTCATTAAATCATTAAGTGAATTTTGGGATTAGGACAGACTTCCCAACAATTTTTGATATTGCCCTAAACATTGACACTATGAATTTACGTGAAGTGGAGGTCTCATCATTGGTGATTATAGAATCAAAATGTTCATCAGCTCTGAAAGATATTGAATATGCTCTACACCCTGTGTATACAAAATTCAGGTGAATCAATGTTCAAGTTAATTCTTGTAAAAATAAACATGCACATCTGTCTTTTTGTGCACATAAGTAAAATTTGTTTTATCTTTAATATATGGTAAAATTCTATGTATATGAAAGAATAGAGTTTTTAAGCAAATCTCCTGATGATTTATTATCAGTCAGGGTTTGATCTATTTACTGCTTTATTTGCCTGTACATCCAGGGCTGAGTAAACGTGTTTTAGAAAGAAACTGATCACTGTTGAAAGGCACTTAAAAACCTTATGGTGATATTTTCTTTTGTACCAAAATGTTATATGTTAATAAATAAAGTTGCCTGGGGGTCAGAGCTATTAGCAAGCCATAGCCAGAGTCTGGCGAACAAGTAGTGACGAGGCAGTCAGGTGGTTGGGTTTACGACCAATGAGAACGCAGAACAGAATTCTATTTAAAGACAACCCACAGGAAATACCTCCCTTTTTCTCGGAGAGGTTGCTTCGGTGAAAGAGGCTAGCCAGCGGCAAGTGGGTAAAGCTCTTAGCTCTGACCTCTTGGGTTTTTCTCATTACCTTGGCTTTGTGTTTCTTCTTCAATACGACTACAAAACCTCTGTTGTAAACCACTCCATTCGTGACCTTTCTGTAGCAACCCAAAGTAAAACACACATTTTTGTGGTTGTAGAATAATCAAATTGAAGAAAAAGAAAACCCCCCAATCTATGGAAGATGAACTCTAACTAGGTGAATACTGAGTGTGTAGACACCAACCCTGCAGCACAGCCACAGGGAGCTTGTCTGGTCACAGAGGCTTCGGGAGACCACTGCCTGGCTGGGGCAGAAACGTTGCAGAACTTACATGCCTCTTTTCTAGGTTTAAAAATCGATTTTCAAATCATCGTCTCTTCTAGAAAAGCTTCCCACACAGTCGCTGTGCATTTCCTAGGAACAGGAGGGCAGAGATCCCGAGCTCATGAGTCAGGAATCTGAACTGCGGCTGGGAGAGCAGACAGCGAAGGTGAGCAGGTAATTCAGAGTGGGAGGGAGGGGCCTGCAGTGCTCATCACTGTGAACTCAGCGCTGACCTGGTACTGCTTGTGACAGTCACAGAAGTGGATGTAATATTAGAAAACATGGTTTCTCAGGCTGGGCCTGTATCTTAGCTGACGAAGTGATTATCTAGCATGTGTGACAGTCTGAGTTCAATCCACTGCATAAACTGGGGGGCGGGGGAGGGTGCATATGGGTGATCTCAGGACTAGGGAAGTGGAGGCAGGAGGATCAGAAGTTCAAGGTTATCTAGGTTACATAGTGAGTTTGAGGCTACTTTGGGAAACATAACACCCTGTCTCCATATATATATATATATATATATAGCAGTTCTTCCCTCAAGAGAAAGTGGGAATGAGGCTAAACTTTTGTCAAAATTGTTTTCTTATTTACTAAACATCAAGTTTATCTCTGCTAAGTAGTGAAACTATCTTGTTTTTGGTGTAGTATTATAAAAGATTTATAACTGGAGCAATCTGTTAGTTACAATACCCATTATTAGTGTTTAGAAAGTCATCTCGTTCAGTTTCTTGATGAAGTCATTAAATCTATGAAGTAAATAACTTTGGGTGAAAAAGAGTCATCTTGAGATAGCACCTAAAACTGCCTTTAGAGGAAGTTCATCTGTAATCTGTTCATCTAAGCTTATTGACGGCAGACGTCTGCAGTTTAGGTAATTTCCTGATGTGATGAATATTCACAAGAAAATACTATAATAATTACAAATGAGTTCTATTAACTTCATTACTTATGTCCTATAAATAGACTGAGAGCTGGCTAATTGGATGATTCTTTACTAATATTGTGTGGGGAGATTCTGAAGTAACTGAGGTCAGTGATAATGTCTCAGGCATCTCAAGAATTAAAGATTTTCCTACAAGCCTTAGTTTATTCATTCATGACCTATAAAGGGAGCTTTTTGTCCTGATCACCTGTTCTCAAATAAATACACAGAGGCTTATATATTAATTGCAGAATGCCTGGCCAGTGGCTCAGGCTTATTAATAACTAGCTTACATTTAAATTAACCCATTTCTATTAATCTATGTATTGCCATGTGGCCGTGGCTTTACTGGTCCTCTGGCATCTTGCTTCTTGGGCGACTGGCTCACATCTCCCTTGACTCCGCCCCTTTTCCACAGAGTCCTCAGTTTGATTGTTCTGCTTACCTTATCCTGCCTTGCCATAGGCCAAAACAGCTGGATCACCCCACAGCAACAACTTGAAGATAACAGCTGGTACTTGGTACTGTGTGAATTAAATAAAGTGAGTAAAGTGTGTTAGTGTCTGTTCCACTAAATGCTCATCAAGTGCCTTTGTTACTATCTCTAGACATTATCGTTGGCTCCATTAAGGTCCACTTGAGTGCCAGCCTACCTAGAACTGTTTTTTTCTGTGTGAAACAGAGCTTCCTTTCATGGTTCTTAGCTAAAAAAGCCTTTTCTGAGCGAGGCTATCCTCTCACAGTTCTTCAGTTATGGGTTTCCTAGATCCAGGAAGTGTTCCGGCAAAACCACCTTGTCTCAGGGAAGGATGCTAGTGACACTGTGCCCAGAGCAGACGGGCAGCAGTGGAGAGGAACTGCTGATTGAGGACAGCTGATAAACATGCTAGAATTGGCTTACACCGTGCTGGGGGTGGGGAAGGCAGCTAGACAAAAACAATTGTCAAATGATTAGGATTAAGTGACCTTTAGTTCGCGAAACAAGTTGCGTTAAGTTTTGGTGTGTTAGGGTGGATGTTGATCTATAGGTTGGGCTTACTCAAAGCTGTCCCTGAGGACCTGGTCTGAAGTCACTGGAATTCAATGATATCATGGCTCCAAAGACATTATCTTAAGGGACTTTGAACCAAAGGACAGAGAGAGAAGCTTCAGAGCACAGATGTCTGACTCTCTTCCATCTTCTTCCTTTTCCAAAATGGGTCACACAATGCAGAATTTCTCTTCTCCCTGGTGAGTCATAGAGATGAAAAAACTTCTCTGTATCTTCCAGAGCAGACCATATGATTTAGAAAGGTCACTCTCTGCTTGCTTTTTTCCCCTGAAAGTAGATTATAAAATCCCCATTCCCTGGTGCCCTGGGCCTCTACTGAAGGGGCAGGAATGCTATGTGGAGAGGCCAAGTGGAAGCTAAGCAAGAAATTCATGCTGAATTCTCCCGAGTCTGTGGCCACTGACTCAGATGTTTTATCCAATCATGTTTCTCTGTGATTGCCTGCTTCTGTGATATTGAGCACAATAATACTTCCTCATAATCCTGAGGATTTCCTTTCAGATTTCCATGTCACAGAGAACATGGTTAAGTAAGTTGCTCTGCTTCCCTCCAGCTGGTTCGCCTTTTGTTGTGTCAGCATTGGCCACCACCTTTTTTGCCCCTGTACTGACCTCAGAGCACTGAGACCTATTGCTTTTCTTCGAGTGTTGTATTCTTGTTTCTAAGTTGGGCTAAGCACACTTGGCTGCCAAGTCTGTGAAATGAAGCTGGATATGTAGGTAAATGCTTTCTAAATGTAAGATTTGAGTTGTACTGCATTCCACATGTCTTCTGGCAGAAATGTCCTTGATTTCCTCTCCTGTTCACGGTCAGCTTTGTATCTACCTTTCTTCTTCACTTACTTCTGGAAGGCCAACATGGGGCATGAATTGGACACTGTTAGTTCCTGGTGTCTGAGAGGCTAGTAACAAAAGTTGCACCACATGGAAGGGGTTATGTCAGAGCTGGCTAACAGGACATGCAGAAGGATGAGCTGTCCTAACAAATGAAGCTGGTGAGAAAAGAGAGAGTGGCTTGAAGATATCAGTGTAAAGGAGCTCTATGGGAACCTGAGTAGAGTGCTGCTCTTCATACCACAGTTTTCAGGTTCTGAAAGCTATGGGTATAGACAGAGTAATCTAGGGGCTTTTGGAGGCATAATTTCAGCAGACACAAGCCAGATGATTTAAGATCATGCACACTGAGATTCAGACCCACACTTGAAGAATCTTCACATTCGGCTTTGGATAGAGAGAGACAGATTGCTCCTTCTCAGCAGCACATGGCATCCTAGACTAGAGACAGAGCCATCCGGATTTAGTCAGCAAGGCCCAAGGAGAGCGAAAACTGATGCTTATAGAGCGAGGGCCTGTGCTCCTGCTGCCCACACACCTCTTTCTGTACCTTTTCTCAGGAGGAAAGCAGCCTTTCTTGAAGTGAAGAAAGGAACCATACTTGTAGATTGTGTTGTGAGTCAGATGCCTGGGGTGGTGTCAGGTAGTTCAGTGTGTCTGAGCTATCAGGACAAACCCTCAGGTAATTTTAGTCTGAGACCTCTTGAAATTTTAATTAGTTAAAATTTCAATGTATGGTTTTACAATTCTCTTTTTTATAGAGTACATTTGTTCTTTGACAATTTCATGCAAATATGTAGTGTATTGCATCCCATTTAATATGTTTATCCTCTCTCATCTCTTTCTCCTCCCTGACACCTCCCTCATTAAAAAAATGAGGCAATAGTGTTACTCACACATTAAGAAGCTGAAATCTATAGGCTATGTTTTTTGTGGGGGGAGCCTCTGGGGCATTCCTGACCAACAGCTAGTAGTGAGGTATCCCAAACCTCGCATTGGGATTTTTATTTAATAACTAGGCACTGGGAGGAGAATCATCCACCTATACAAGCTACTTCCATTTAAACTTTGTAAAATACACACACACACACACACACACACACACACACACACACACACACACTCATGTACCCACGCACACATGCACACACACTGCCACCACCAAAAAAACCATATATATTTGTAATAGACTTAAAAATTGTACATTTCTATAGGGCTTTCTCATACATTCTTCCTTTTAGCAACCATAATTAAACTCAGAGCATCAAAAACAACAACAACAAAGATGAAAACTGAAAACCCATAACCCCAAAAAGAACATAAAAAGAAGAGTTTCAGAGGGACAGGGAGGGGTGAGACAGTGGGGGGGATGAAATGACTAAATCCAGTTTATACATGTATGAAATTATGGGGAATAAAACAAAGTGAACTCATAGACCTTCACATCCAGGGAGGGTCTTAGACGCTGTATAACCAAATCTTTAACAATAGACTGAAGACTCCAAGAGATGAGAGCATGATGTAAAGTGCACAGCTGTAGCACTAGGTCCCCTCTTTCTTCTTCCAATGTCTTCTTCCCCAGGACATCCTGTAGTCCCTGGAACCAGGAGCCAAAGTGAACCGTTCCTTCAGTCGGTTGTGTTTGTCAGGTATTTTCACCCAGCAATGTGAAAAATAACTACCCAATGTAACAGGAAGAGAGTGGTTTGATATCTGAGCCAGCTGGTGCCCTGGCTTGTGTCCCATTGTCTTTGGTCAACAACCTAGCCTTTTCAAGTTGTAGTTTACTCTTTCACAGAAAGTAAAGAGATGACAGCACATCTCTGCATATCTCACTCACTAAGTGACTGACATAAAGTGCACCAGGCCACTCCAGACAGAGTCAATGCTTATTAAACATTAGCTAATTAATTCCACATGTGCATCTAAAATTTTTACTTATGCTTTCTGGGGTCAGAATCCATTCACTGTAAAATGCTACCATCATTAGTCCCCTGGGTTCTAAGTAATTTTGGAACCTTCATGAGCAAATGGAGGTGTTTAAAAGGCAAACAACATTTGCACAACCTGTTGCTTAAGTTTTCCTGCCTGGCCCACAGTCAGGATAAATCTCTCTCACCTGCCAGTCCCACAGTCGCTCAGACCCAAGCAAGTAAACACAGAGACTTATATTGCTTACAAACTGTATGGCCGTGGCAGGCTTCTTGCTAACTGTCCTTATATCTTAAGTTAATCCATTTCTATAAATCTATACCTTGCCACATGGCTCGTGGCTTACCGGCATCTTCACATGCTACTTGTCCTGGTGGTGGCTGGCAGTCAGTGACTCCTTCTGCCTTCCTGTTCTTTTTATTCTCTCTGTTAATCCCGCCTATACTTCCTGCCTAGCCACTGGCCAATCAGTGTTTTATTAGTAACACATTTGCCATACAGAACATCCCACAGCAACAACCCTTCAATTTTCCTCAGGAGAACAGTCCTCCCTGAAACTTTCCATCAGCCAGTCAGTTGTCATTATTGTGCACGAGAGTAGCAGGTCTAAGGGGTTTTGGAGGGAAGAAATAGTCAAGCCAGCCTTTCAGCCTTCCTCAGCATGGAAAGTCGTTCTTTTTTCTGCAGGCTCAGTTTCCACTCAACCTTCTTAGTCTTAGCTCCAGTGCAACAGGGGCCCAGGGTAACTCCCAAGCCTGCCCATATGTGTGTGAATGTGTGCATAATTCGTGTGAATGCAGGTACACGTGAGGAACAGGGACAACCTGGGGTGCTGCCCCCAGGTGTCATCCACCTTTTGTTGTTTTGAGACAGGATCTCATCCTGGCCTGGCACTGGTTAAGTGGACTAGACAGGCTGGCCAGAAAGCCCAAGAGATCTACTTGTCTCCATCTTGCTGGCACTGGGATTATAGACATGTTGTGTGACCATGCCTGGCTTTTAAGGGTGACTTCTGGGATTGAACTCAGATCCTCAAGCTTGCAAGGCAGTGTACTGACTGAGATATGTTCCCAGCCTCACATATTTGCCTTTTGAAAAGCACATATCTCTCTGGTGTTAGGAACTTCAGCATGGATGCCATTTTTCCATGTAGATTTTAATATTTTTCCAGCTCCTTGATTAGCTCTTGGCTGCACTAGAACCCTGTGATGTCCTCATGGGACTGGAAGTGTTGATGTGCACCCAGATTTGCCCACTTTCAGTTCTGCTTCCCGGACATTTGGGTTTGCATAGCACATGCCCCTGCTCCTCACCTGTCGTCTCTCTTCTAAATCACGTCTTGAAACACAGCGTATCTCACATGATCATTATCAGGCTTAAAGGGTTAGTCAAAACCTATAAATGTTTAGAAACTATTATTGTCACAGGAGACAGAGGTCCCCTTTGCACATTTTCTGTTTGGGGTTTTTTTTTTTTTTTTTTTTTTTTTTTTTTTGGTCATTCAGTTCTTTATTAGACCATCAGGTATTTTAGACAGACACAGTATCACAACTTCACAGAGTTAAACAAATGCTACATAAACAAAAGTAACACACCTTAAAATAATATTCTATGACAGAGAAAGACAAAAAAAAATCCTGCATTGTTACAGGGTTTTACACAATGTTGAATGCTTTCTATATTCTTGGAGGAGGTCTGGCTGGGTGGCATGGATTCTCCCATGAAGTCTGGTTACTGCATTGTAATTTGGCTTTTTTTTTTTTTTTTAATGCTGAATGCCTTTTATTGAAGGAGGGAGGAGGTCTTAATTACATCACAATGGGAGAACCCCGGAGGGCAGAAGTTTGCTACCGATGCTTTACAATCTTGTATCTAAGCTGTTAATGCCCAATATGCATGATACACAGACAAGGAACTTCCCTTAAGCATTCAGGAGGGTGGAACCCGGCAGGGAATTAGCATAGGGAGGATATCAAGGTCAAGGTCAGCAAGCAAGGCAACAGTTACCCAAAACAGGGGCCAGGGCCCTACTGGTCCCCCCTTTTACTAAAAAATGAGCTTCTGACTTAGGTTGCGTGGGACGTCAGCACGTCACCTTACCCGTCATTATCATACAGGCTCAATCGTGTGTGAGCTGCAGAGTTAACTGCTGCCAAAGAATTCAAAGTGGCGCTGGGCTTGCAATCTGTGTGTTCGACACAGAAAAGACCAACAGAAGTCTTAACCCACCCATAGCCTAAAGGCTAAAGGTAACTGAGCCATTCCCTTCCTTAGCAAGCCTTACTGCAAATTGGAATCCTTGTAAGATGGTATCCCAAAACCAAATGGAACTTGAGTTTATAAATTTATAACTTTCAAAGCCAATTGAAATGCATATAACTATTGAATTAAATTTATCATGCCCAATAGAATGAAAGATTAATTAACTGTGGTAGCTACTTTTGCTCCCAGGGTCTCCATTGTGCTAGCTGTAGTAACCAATTATGAAATGATAATCCCAGAAACAGTAGCAGCAGTGGCCGCCACTGCTGTAACAGTAACAATGGCAGCAGCGATGTCAAATTCTCTTCTGGAGCGTGTGGGCATCCACTGGCATGGACACAACTTCAGGAACACAAACTGCCAAGGCCCATTTTTCTTGATCCCAGCACGACTTAAGCTGGCAGCTCTGCAAAACAACAACTAAGAACCATTAAGAAAAAACAGGCAGCACACAAGGAGCAGAACTAATGGTCTCATAATGGCTACATTCAGGCTCACAAATTTTAAGGTATCTTCAAAGGGAGCTAAATGAATTTCAGGAGGCCAATAAATGTTGCACAGAGCCACTCCTGAAGAGTAGGTACTACACCAGCTTGAAGAGGATTGTGAAAATGAAAAGGTTTAGCTGGCATGTTACTGTTAACAAATGGAGGTCAGTGACCTTCAGGGTTATCCTTAATCTCCAAGGTGTCTGGGTGACACATCCTCAAGCATACTTGAAAAAGCAGTTACCATACATTACCTTCTGTAGAATTCAACCGCATGGCTTACATTAATGCTTGCCAAAGCTGGCCATATTGGGCTCTCAATCCCCATTGGCATCATAAGAGGAGAGTTTTTCATGAAGGCCCAATAGGTCCCTGCCATGTTGGGCTTCAGCAGCAGCCACAGGGTGCACACAGCGCTCAGGAACCCAAAGAGGAACCTCATTGTCCCGAGGAAAGACATAAACAGAATCCCGGGCCCACACCAACACCAGATCAGGTCCCTATCAAGTGCACATTTTCTGTTTTATTGATTTAAAAAAATTAAAAATGGACTCTGAAGGAAAGTCAAGGATGCTTTTATTTGAATTTGAGAGTAAAACAGCAGAGAGGCAAGCTGAAGTTCTTGGCAGCTGTGGGGAGGAGAGAGAGAAAAAAAGACAGGAAGAGAGGAAGTCAGACTCAGCAGGCTCAGCAGTGAGTCACAGTGGGTACATCTGTGGTGCACAGGCAGGGCGTTTAAGTGCATACCCCATAAGGGAGATAGCTCTTCCTTCTGTCTTCTTATCACATCCTCAGTGAATCATGTTTCTACTGCCTGGCTTTAGGCTGGCCCTTTGGTTGTACAAGAGGATTTTTACTCCCTTATAATAGCAGGTCTTCAGCTTTATGTGGGCAAGAAAAGAACCTGTTACCTATATCAAAGAGTATTGTCACTCATGGGTAGAGTATCTAAGACTCTTGACCATCAAACTTGCTATTTATGTCACAGAATGTCACCATATAGATGTTTATATGTCTCAACATGGAATTCTCAGCATGGGAAGCATCCAATGTCTACATGGGAAAGACTATTGGCTATGGGTCATGTCATTTGTACCAGGGGAAGCTGATGTGTAACCAGAAGTTTTCCTGTGTCCTGCAGCTGCCTGGTCCTAAATAAACACACAGAGGCTTATATTAATTACAAACTATTTGGCCTCAGGCTTATCATTAACTAGCTCTTAAAACTTACTTCAACCCATTTCTATTAATTTGTGTTTTGCTACATGGCTTCCTGGGGTTACCTATGTTCCATTACATCTTGCTCGCCCAGCAGCACTCAGTGTCTCCCCCGACTCCACCTTCTTCTCCTTCTCTCTCTGCTTGGATTCCCCACCTGGGTCTATTCTGCCTTGCCATAGGCCGTAGCAGCTTCTTTATTAACCAATGGTAGCAACACATATTCACAGCATACAGAAAGACCATCCCACAGCAGACATGGACAGGCATCAATCCTAATCACTGTCTGGGAAGGAGCTGGCTACAACTCCCTTTTTCCCTGTCCACCATCACCTGTCATCATTATCTCATAGTGTTTTGATATAACAACGTGTCCTTCCAAGTTATAAACTCCCCCAAAATCTGAACCCTGACTGCCTGGTCATTGTATTCTCCAAGGCCAAGCAACACTTACTGATAGGATAGAAGGAGAGCCTCTGAGATCTTAAAGAGCATGGACGAGATAAAGAGTTTGCTCTGCCTAAGGGATGGTGCTGCTCTTATGAATTTGAGTTTGGTTTCCAGAGCCATGAGCTCCAGTGGATCTGACTCTTCTCTTCTGGTCTCCTTGGGCATCTGTGCTCACATGTACTACTGCACCCCTCACCCCATAATTAAAAACAAAAGGATAAGGACTCTATTTTACTTATTTGTATAACTAGTATCTTGTGAGGACTGGAATCATCATTTATGCTCATCAACATCTGCTGAAGGAATGAATGCTCATTCTTCCAAGAGCCTTCTCCATACTTCCTCTGCCAAGCTCTGGGATAAGTTGCTAACTCCTTTGTGTTCTTGGATTCTTATCCACTCCACTGCTTTGTCTGCAGTTGCTGGCTGTCTTGAACTGTACTTGCTTCTGTTTCTCCTTCCTTGAGCAGAGTGTGAGCTGAGAAGATGTTCTGTATGCCTAATAACTCGGCTCTGTGATAGGTGCGTGGTTCATGTTTGCTGGGACATGACACTACAAAGCAGTAACTTTGGTCAAGGGTGACCTGGAACAAATGTTGTGCAAGTTATTGTTGGCTGAGTTCCTGGCACCATCACAGTTTTACTCTAGAAGTTGTAAAAAATGAACTCCCATGAAAAAAGCATCTTATCTTTTAAATATTTTTAAAAAATATTATTTACGAGCATGTGTGTGTGTGTGTGTGTGTGTGGGTGTGGGTGTGCGCGCGCGCGCGCGCGCGCGCGCACCTGAGGATGTAAGAAGAATGTGTCTGGTCTCCTGGTCTTGGGGTTATGGGAGGGTATGAGCTTCTCAGTGTGAGTGCTGGGAATTTAAGCCCCTTGAAAAAGCAGCACGCCCTCCTAACTGCTGAGCCATCTCTCCAACCCCAGGAACTTATTATTTTTTTAAAGAGCTACATAACCCATCTCAGAAAATTTCTAGAAATTGTTTCTGTTTGCTCTGAATTCCACAATCTATTATTTAGAGCTCTACAGTATGTTTGTTTTTCTTTTCTCCAGCACACTGTGTTCTATATACATGAGGGCTTATATAGAAGAGGATGGGTACTTTATCTTAATTTAAGGTCCTGAACATTCTTGCTACTCTCTGGAGGTACCAAGACATCCTGTTATAATATAGACATGGAAATTATTTGAATCAGCAACACTGGGAAATGCATGTTGTATCTGCACAGAGCATCCAGGGTTGTTTGTTGTTCTTATTTCAAAATCTCATATATCAGGGTTAGAACATAGGTTCTTTTCCTGGGTTGTGAATTCTGCCAAGATGCCATTTTTTTTGAAGTATTTCCATAGGCCCATAGTAGATGTTACAAATAGAGCCTCTTGGCAAATTGCTGCTAATGTGATTTAGCTTTTGCAGTCAAGATCTCATCCTAAGAGTTTTGGTTTTGTCATACCTCAGCAGGAATACTTTTATGTGTACTTGCCTTCATAAAGGAATTAATTTGTTGAAATACTGCCACACAACCACTGATTAGGCATTAAGATTGTTCCTCAATCCCGCTGGAGCTCTGAGGGTCACATAGGTTTATATAGGCCTAGCTAATGAGTTAGACTCATTTAAAAAATTCATTTGTCATGCTTATTAGAACGAACCTATATTCCTTTATTACCCAGTACAAATCCTTTGCACATCAAGCCCAGAGCATAAAATTAAAATTGCATGAAACTTTGATCTCCTCTTTCATTAATCATGGAGGATAATTACACGCAGGTGCCAGCCCTGCCTAACAGCAGATGCTTTCTGACCCTTAATATAATGCTGCATATTTGCTATGTATACTTAAAAGGGAACCAAGGTGTGTACAATACAAACTACAGCCCTTTCATTAAGCCACAGGACATGAAAGTCTATCTGTACCATGCTTAGGGACAGTTTTAATTAGAAATCTCTGACAGTTAATCCAATGATAATGAATGGAAGAGCTTCAATGAACAAAAGGATGGAAGAGGGTAAAAATAGGTCAAATTAATTTCTACAAAATTAAATATTCATTTAGATCATGTTGGAGCCTTGATTTGAATTTCTTTGTTTAACTTACTTAATGTTACCTGAAATAAATAAGCAAAGAATAATCACTCTAATTGAATAAATACACAGTATTGCACCCAGTAAAGCAAACGGCACACAACAGTTTATAAAGTGGTATTCAGTGACTGTTAGGAAAGTAACCAAAACCTATCTGGTAGGAGACAGAATCTGCAATCCATTGATTTCCCTTTGCTATAATTTAGAAATCATTTCTCTTTTAACTTTCCATTTGTATCTTGAGACAGGGTCTCAGGTAGCCCAGCATGGCCTAAAACTCACTATGAAGCTGAGGATGATCTGGTTCTCCTGCCTCCATCCCCACGTGGGTACTAGGATTACAGGCATGCTCCACCATGCCTGGTTTCTGCGGTGCTGGGGATTGAACTCAGGGCTTTGTCCAAGTCAGGCAAGCACTGTCAACTCAGGCTCATCCTAACCTTCATTTCACTTTCAATCATTTTTCTCTCCACAAGATTCTCTGAAGGAGTGATGTAATTCTTATTACTGATATTAAAAAATAAATCAAGAATTCCAGATATTTAAGTGAGCATAATAGCAATAAATTTAGAAGAAAATAAAGCCCATCAAAATGTTAATGAGTTCAGCACATTTGGAAGTGGTCAGCAAAACTACTAAAGTTTTCTTGATTCAGATATCCACTGTGCTAGATATATAATAAAGAAAATTCACTTTATTTTAGATAGCATTAAATGTGTGATTATGCATTAATGCAAGAATTTCCAATGACTACATGCTAGGATCTGGAAATGCATAGAATTTCAGAGGCTAAGGAGTCCATGGGTTACCAGGGAGAGAGGTAGCAAAGCAATAACCAAAACACTGTCCTAGAGTATTAGCTGTCACTCCACATGGCTTAGGGCCACCTGAAAAGAGTCCCAGCTGAGTAATTGTCTTTATCAGGTTGGTTTGCTGATACATCTGTGAGGGATTTTCTTGATTGTTATTGACACAAAAGGGTCCAACCAACTGTGGGAGGCACCATTTCTTAGATCCTGGGCTGTGTAGAAAAGCTAGCTAGCGCGGCTGGAGAGATGGCTCAGCAGTTAAGAGCACTGGCTGCTCTTCCAGAGATCTTAAGTTCAATTCCCAACAACCACATGGAAGCTAACAAGCATCTTTAGTGGGATCTGATGCCCTCTTCTTGACATAAAGGTGTACATGTAGGTAGGATATTCATATAAATAAAGTAATTTTTTAAAAAAGAAAGCTACCAAAGAATGAACCCACAAGTGAGCCATCAAGCAGTGTTCCTCCATGATTTCTGTTTCAAGTTTTTCAGTTCCTGCCCTACTTCCCTGAAAGACAGAGTGTGGTCTGGAAGGGTAAGACAAACTCTTTCCTCTTCTAAGTGACTCTTGGTCAGAGTGTTTATCCCAAACAAAGGAGCCAAGGATGAACAGAGTGGTTTGCATGGAATGCTGCAGACACCTGGAAAATAGCTTCTCGGTTGCAAAGGAGGGGATAGGAAGGGGAATATCCTTGGAGGAGAAAGGCCAGAGGAGAGTCTTAGGGGACAAGATGTGTACAAGAGAATATTAGAGCAAGAGTTCTAGAAAGAGGGGAAGCATGGACCCAGGAGAGAAATGACCATGGCAGTGTTTGCGCCTCTTGGCTTTAGGGTGAGCATATGCTGAGGCACAGCAAGCAATGAGGGTGGTCTAGGCAAGGACCAGATAAGGAGGCATCTCATGGGCTAAGCTACATGTGTGCTTTTCTCCCCTGAAAGCAGTCCTGAGGTTTTGAAACATTCTAGACAGGCTAGTAGTGGTGTCTGGTTTTTATGTTAGAGAATGAACTTCGGTGAGTATGTTAGGTAAAAATGCAGCATTTCAGATAAAACGTGATACAGCTCCAAATCACACAGTGGCATTGGGATGACAGGGAAGGAGAACTAGAGATGTTAAGAATCAACAATTGACTATCTGTACCCACACTAACAGGATGCACAAAGTCAGGCTGGGTCACTGGTGAGGGGTTTCTCTCGTTGCGTCCACTTCTCTTTTTATATGTTTCCATGCAGATATAGTCTATTGTGCTCTACATGCTTTGTGGAGGTATGGGTTAAGAAAGTGGAAGTTATCAATATACATTTTACTACTTTCAAAAGCCTGGGCCTTTGGAGAGTTTAGAGGAGATGACAGAGAGTATAAAAAGAAATGACATATATAAGGGAAATCTCTTCATTAGAAGATAATGGAAGAATTCTCTGCATTAAAAGATTGTTGCTCTATACTGGAAAGAAGAGATCACAGATGGTGTGGGCAAGTGCATGCTATTCCAGTTTTGCACACCAATTTTGGTGATCTTAAAATATGTGGATGTAGCTCAGTTGGAAGAGCACTTGCCTAGCATGCACATAGTCCGTCAGTCTCCAGAGTTCAATTCCTAGTACAGCATAAACTGGGCATGGTGTGAGTCGTCAGTGGTCCCAGTGCCGGGAGGTAGAGGTAGTAAGCTCTTCAGTTCAAGGTCATCCTTGACACATGTTGAGTTCGTGTCATTTTGGGCTACAAAAAAAAAAGAAAGAAAGAAAAAAGAAAGAAAGAAAGAAGAAGAAAAAGGATTCACAAAGAGAGGGAACTTTGTAGGCACTGTCTCTGTCCTTTGTAGTGGTCAAAACCAATATTTTGGCAAATGACAAAGCTAAGGTGGCTACAGTGGTTCCGAAGGCAGGGATAATTAGGCAGGGGTAATAGGCAGGGGTAATTAATCAGGAGCAGAAGCTTTAGGGGACTGTTAGGAAGAAAAAAGGAGAGAGGTTAATAGGCCTGCTACAAACTACAGCAAACTGTGAACTTGTCCACACACAGTGGCAGCTGCTGACAGGAAGACTGTTTCAGACAATGTGCACATGTGTGACCAAAGAGTCAGTAAACACATGTGTAAAATTATGGAAGAAAAAAATTGTGAAAGAATTAAAAAAAAACAAAAACAAAGAAAAACCCAGAAGAAATAAAAAGAAACCACTGAAGCCAAGTCTGTCAGAGAATTATTTGGTCATAAAAATGGTTGTTGCTGGGGATGTGTTTCCATGGTGTGGTACTTGCCTCAGAAGCTTGGCTTTGGTCTCCAGTACCAATTAAATGACAGTTGGCATTTCCTGTATAAAAATGACGGATGAGAATGCAGCTTGTGCGCTATCCATTATCACGTGGAATCAATAAACGATGTAATTCTCTCAGCTACAACCTGTCTTTATGCCTACAACAAAGTCTATGATAAAGACTAACAAAACATTTTCAAGTAGTTTGAAGTATACACCCCGTGTGTCTTATACCTCACAACTCATTAGAAACTTCAGCTCTGTAAAATTAGAAAGCATAGCTCATAACTGCCGTGGTATTTAGATCCTTCAGTGATTTAAACGTTTCTCTATAGAACTCTGGAATTCTGAGGGCCCTGAGCACCAAGCTCCACTGGCCACTCTTAACTCATCTGTTCCATAAGTGGATGTTTATTGAGCATGTACACGGTGCTATAGGAATCAGAACTTGGTGTTGTCCAGAGTCACCGAAGAGTAGTGCCAGGTGAAGGTAGGTGACAAGATAATTCTAAACACTCGGCAAAGGGTCTGGAGTGTGGCTTGTGTGAAGATCTTTTTTAAAAAACTGTTATTTGCTGTTGACACAGTTGTTATTAGATGGGGATCACTGAACTGTCCCACTGGGCATTTGCTATATTGTTTTTGAAATTGGGCTTCTTGTAGTTCTTGCATGTTTAGTAAATCACGTGTTCACCAGCCTGCATTGGGGCAACTTGCTTCGGAGAAGTCCTGGCAGGTGCCCTCCCTTCATCTGAATTGAAGGATGGATCGCTGGCAGTCACTTCCTACTTGTCAACACAAGATGTGGCTATCAATCACTTCATGGACAAATTCAATAGTGCTTTTGTGAATAATGAAAATGATGACCAGGTTGAAAGGGAATTTATTGTTGACAATCTGATTGGCAGTTGCTGCCCACAGCATTAAGTATTAAATAAACCTGAAAAGAAAACAAAGATGTCTGTATGAGCAGCAAAGAAGGGCGACAGTTTATTCCTGAACCTTCGGGGATTCCACAGAGCCAGACAGGAAAGTAACAACTGTGCCATCCAGTGTGGTCATGTGTGTGCTTGGGTGTGCGTGTGTGTGTGTGTGTGTGTGTGTGTGTGTGTGTGT
>CABHPQ010161004.1:0-10695 GCA_902168405.1 Peromyscus aztecus | reverse complement strand
GTGTGTGTGTGTGTGTGTGTGTGTGTGTGTGTGTGTATGCAGGCTTGTGCACAAATGGAAGCCAGAGG
This sequence comes from Peromyscus aztecus, assembly GCA_902168405.1. Taxonomy (NCBI): domain Eukaryota; kingdom Metazoa; phylum Chordata; class Mammalia; order Rodentia; family Cricetidae; genus Peromyscus; species Peromyscus aztecus. The sequence continues at coordinate 10,627 of CABHPQ010161004.1, read as the reverse complement.
AAGATACTGTGTCCAGCTCTATAACTGTATTATTCTCTGAAGACATGTTCTCTCACTGGACCTGTAGTTAGCCCCAGCAATCCTCCTGTCTCCACTCATCACAGTGCAGGGGTTTCAGGCACATGAATGGTTGACTTCAGATGCTTAGTCAGCAACCACTCTTGCCCACTGACATGTCTCTCCAGCTCATCTGTTCTGGTTGGAGGGTGGAATGTCCTCATAAACTTGTATGTTTCAACATGTGGTCTCAGCTGGTGGAGCTGATTTTGACAGCCACAGAACCTGTGGGAAGTGGAGCTGTTCTGAAGAAAATTGATCCTCGAGGGTTAACAATTGACCCAAAGTTCCTTTCTGGTCTCTGCTTCCTGACTGTGGGTGTATGTGTCCAGCTGCTTCACCTTCCTGATCCATGTCCTTTGTTTCCTCGTGGACCTGATCCCACCCAACTCTATGCCAATAAACTCTCCCTGAAATTGCTGCTCGTGTCACAGCAGAGAGGGAAACAAGCAGTGCAACTTTATAGAATACAGATTGCAACCCAGAGCAGTGGATTAGGGGATCAAACGACCCTATCACAGGGGTTGCATACCAGATATTTACATTAGGATTCATAATAGTAGCAAAGTTATAGTTATGAAGTAGCAATGAGATAGTTTTATGGTTGGATCACCACAACATGAGGAACTATTAAATGTTGCAGAATTAGGAAGGTTGAGAATCACTGACCTACAGCTTGATTATGAATATTAATCCAGAATATGTTGCCCTGAGGTCTAGGGACATAGCTCAGTTGGTAGTTGTTTCAGGCCTTCATATTTTATAGAAGAGAAACTTAGAAGGAAGAATAATTGCATGGCTTTCTTTTTGTTTTTCAGAGACAAGAAAGGACAACTAAAATTTTTTTGACCTATTGCCATCGACATTTTATGAAAGAAAGAGCATTTTTAAATACCAAAAAGTTAGGAAGGTCATCTCAGAAGAAAGAAATCTGTGTAAATAGGATTAATTTTTAAAAAACAAAACCCTATTCTACGTTGTCCTTATTTGTCTTATTTTCTAGGCACCTTGTCATGAATAAATACTAGTCAGCTATTATGGTTTAGTAATTTCACATAAACACAATGAACCTTTCCAGCCTATTCCACAGCAAATACTTTTTCTCTCACCTACACTGGAGAGGCTCAGTCAGGTGACATTACAGTTTGTGCTAAGGATGTTCCAATGAGTGTCTGTGTAGTTGGGAATGATTACTAGTTCCTATATTTAAATCTTGCGTGTTAAGTCATAGGAGGTCTTCAAACATGGGCTCAATGACTTGTCAGGAATGACTGAAATGAGGACGTTTCTCAATCCGAATTTTCTAGAAAGATGTTTCTGGAGCCAGAGTAATACCCTAATGCTATTTTTGAGAGATGGCAACCTAAGGTGGGGGTGGGGGTAATGAGAAGCAAGGCAAAGCAGGCTATGAGCAAGAATACAAGCAAGAAATTGTATCAGGCTTTACAACTGGAACTTTCCAAGGTGGGTTAGAAGGAAAAACTATGTTTGGCTTAGCTTTGTGAAGCAAAATGTACAGAAATATAAGTCAGCATTTGCTATTTGCATTAACTTCCTGTACTTCAGAGTTCAGTCATCAGGTATGTTTGAAGGATGCTTGGTGTCAGATCCCATACCCTGTGTGGGGAGAGCAGATACAGTTCTGGAAATGGTCTGAAGGTCCACAAAGCCCATGAGCAGCTGAATTGATTTTAGAAGGTCAAGATGGCTTGGAAAGAGCTGGAACTATAAGACAAGGAGGTTAATGACCCCAGATAGAGAAGCTCAAGTGGGTAGGATGAAACTAAGATAAGACAAGAGGCGTAATGGTCCCAGATGGAGAAACCATGGGGACACAATGCTGTCTTAGTCATTGTTCCCTTGCTGTGATTAAGCACTAGGACCAGAGCAACTTATAGAATAAATAGGTTTACTGAGGTTTTACCTTCCAGAGGGTTAGAGTTTATAATAGCACAGTCAAGAGCTCACATCTTTATCCACAAACAGGAAGCAGGGGGACTGCACTGGAAACGTGTAGGCAGCTTTCTGAAGCTTCAAGTCTGCTTCCAGTGACACACCTCCTCCAACAAGTTCACACCTCCTAATCCTTCCCAAACAGTTCCACCAACTGGAGTCCAAGCATTAAAACATATGAGCTTATAGGGACCACTCTCATTCAGACTACCATAGTAGCAGTGACTGAGTAGACAGAGGGTAAAGAGAACTGGTGCTTACAGAAGCTGGGAAAACATTTGTGCCACGGACAAACATGCATGCCTAATAGTATTCAAGAATAGAATTAAATTAGACTAATATTTTCCAGTATTGTTACAATTTTGGTCCTAAGACATGGTCTTATGTAGCCCCCCAGCTGGCCTTGAGTGCTGTGGGATGTTCTGTATGGCAAATGTGTTGCTAATAAAACACTGATTGGCCAGTGGCTAGGCAGGAAGTATAGGTGGGACTAACAGAGAGAATTAAAAGAACAGAAAGGCAAAGGGAGTCCCTGCCAGCCACCGCCAGGACAAGCAGCATGTAAAGATGCTGGTAAGCCACGAGCCATGTGGCAAGGTATAGATTTATAGAAATGGATTAATTTAAGATATAAGGACAGTTAGCAAGAAGCCTGCCACGGCCATACAGTTTGTAAGCAATATAAGTCTCTGTGTTTACTTGGTTGGGTCTGAGTGGCTGTGGGACGGGCAGGTGAAAGAGATTTATCCTGACCGTGGGCCAGGCAGGAAAACTTAAGCCACAAATGGTGCCAGAACGTGGGGCAGGAATTTCCACTTAAAACCTGAGAAAGCATAAAAAGAAGATTGTAAAACGGAGCTAAAACAGCCTCCTAGTTGTCTTTCTCAAGTTGGCCACAGCCTGCGGCCTTGAGCTACTGTATGACGGGTTCCTGGCGTGCGTGTTTGACCAGCAGTATGGCGGGAATGAGGCGTCTGCAAGTTGCACATTAAGCTGCATGGTGGATTTAGCTTTTGCTAGTACAAAACACAAAAAAGAGGTTTCTGGGCTACACGCTGCTTTGATAGAAGCATAGACCCACGAAGGCTCCCAGAGCTGGCGGTAAACGTATCACTGCCATGTTGGGAAGCTGAGGTGGGTGGAGCCAGTAGCCACAGCACCCGTTTCAGTCTTAAAAGTGCTGCAGTTTAAAACAATTGATTCACGATAAGACAGATTCAGATGGAACAAGACTTTAAATGCTTTAAAATGTGTGTAAAATGTACGTAGGCTTCAAAGAGAGATAAAAAGGAATATATGCAGTTATATAAAGAAATGGTTTTTGAAAAATGAAGTCTTTAAAGAGACAGTAAAGGTAGTATAAAATATAAGCCACGTAAAGATGGATATCTGCATTGTGCTGTCTTTGGGATTCTTAACTGCAGAGAGATATTTGATTGTAAAGGAAGCTGAGTTAAACCAATATGTATATTTTAAAGATACCTTGACTTCAAAATTTGGATGTAAAGATATGTTGCTTTGGAAAGGAAGCTCTGATTTTGTTTCCACAGAAAACCAGAGGCTATGGATTTGTTTCAGATTAAGATACATCAGGTTTGACCAGCCAAGACCACCTGAAAGTTCTCCGATGACACCATGGCTCAGATGATCCAACATCTAGAACCGTTTCAAGGCAACTGGCTCAAACGATACACCCTCACGGACTACTCCATGATCCTAAAATTTCTTTGTGTCCCCATAAGAATCAGCGCCCCCCTCCAGCAGGAAGTAGTAAGAGAAGCTACGCCCAAATTCCCAAATTATATGTAATTTACTTTAAGGTTAAAACCTTCCTTTTTGAAAAAAAAAAGGGGGGGGGAAGTGCTGTGGGATGTTCTGTATGGCAAATGTGTTGCTAATAGAACACTGATTGGCCAGTGGCTAGGCAGGAAGTATAGGTGGGACTAACAGAGAGAATTAAAAGAACAGGAAGGCAAAGGGAGTCCCTGCCAGCCACTGCCAGGACAAGCAGCATGTAAAGATGCTGGTAAGCCATGAGCCATGTGGCAAGGTATAGATTTATAGAAATGGATTAATTTAAGATATAAGGACAGTTAGCAAGAAGTCTGCCACGGCCATACAGTTTGTAAGCAATATAAGTCTCTGTGTTTACTTGCTTGGGTCTGAGCAACTGTGGGACTGGCAGGTGAAAGAGATTTATCCTGACCGTGGGCCAGGCAGGAAAACTTAAGCCATACTTGAGCTCCCTGTGTAGCTGAGGTTCACCTTCTAATCCTTTTTCTTTACCCCCCCCCCCCCCGCCTCAAGTGCTAGGATTGATAGGCATGCACTGCCACACCAGGAATGCAAGAACATTTTATGTGGACTGTGGGTATGTAATTTTAGAATGGTGTTTGTTTTAATATTTATTATGGTAAAATAACTAGTTCATAGGTATGATATGATACGACATCTTCAAGAAAGTATAGGTTTTCATTTGAACATGATGTTGGAAAACAAAGAATTGAGTCAATGTATAGAAAAATATATTAGGTAAATTTGTGTACAATCAAAGGAGATATGACTAAAACTACTACATAACGGTCAAAGCTGAAGGATGACACATCAGATATCCCTTTAACCATGTGTTCATGGTAGTTTTAGGACCATGCAAAATCCTGTGTTAGTGGCAGCTGAAGCTAAAGAGATTGACAACAGGGCCCCTCTGTTCAGGGTGAGAATGAACTTTGCTTAGGACTGGATTTTAAAACCTTGTACTTTTTCTCAATAAAACTCTACTGGATTCCTTGTCTGGTTTTATCGAGTCCCATTTTTTTTCTTTCATTAAATATTTATTTTTCCTACTCCCTCAAAGGGAGGAAAGGGTAACCCTAGCAGTCATTTGTAGGCACCCTCCTTCCCTCTCCCCATCTGTGGCGTTGCCTCTAACTAAGGTGATTCATCTTTATCCTTCATTAGAAGGTGTGATTTACTGAAGTGCTTTATGGCCAAATAGAGTTGCCAGCCTTGCAGATTCTCTTTGGGGTGGTATTGAATCAAATGTGTTCCTCCTGTCTGCATGAATCACGCCGGAGATGCTCTTGGTTGAATCTGTGTTAATTTCCAATGCTAACTGTCAAAGAGACGAAGGCCTTACTAGCAAAGCACACTGATGTGTGGCCACTCTGATTCAGTTTTCCATTAAATACATCATACCTTGCATTCATCAAATGAATAATGAAAATACTTTATTCTCATTAATGCTAAAACTCAAAAGCTATGAAAACTCTGAAAACTTTTTACAGGAGAATAAAGCAGATGCAGGGGAATAAGAAGCCCAGGATGGGCTAGTTAGAAATCATCAATGATCAGCTTCATGATATCTTTGATAAATTGTGTATTTTCATATAGACTATACATGGCTTCTTTTCTTCCCCAGTTTTACTATGATAAAATTAGCAAACAAAATTGAATAAGTTGTAAAACAACATTATATATGTATGTATTTATATATGTATACATTTATATATGTATATATTATATATATGAATTTACATTAGGAAATGATTAGTAGAATCAAAGGAATTAATATACCCATTCTCCCAAATGGCTGTTGACTTTTTGGGATGTGTGAGTGGTGAGAACACTGAAGATGCACTACCAGTGCAGCACACGTTATTGTCTGGACTCATTAGCAATGCTATATTAGAACTCCAAAACATCTTCCATAACTGGAATTATGCTCCTTAGCTTAGTGCCTTCATGTGCTATGGTGCTCACCAGGGCATTCCCACAGCAATTGGAGTTCTATGCTGTCCTTGGGAGAATCTCTGCTATTGTCAATGAATTTGTTCTTATTATTTGTTTCTGACTGTTCATATATAGAAATGTAATTGATTACAGTATGTGTATCTTGCAGCCTGCAACTTTGCTGAGCTTATTATTCTTACATTTTTTTCTGTTTCTTTTTTGGTGGCAGCCAGCTTTTACATACATAAGATCATGCCATGTGAAAACTGACATGTCATCCTTTTCAGAGTCCATGTCTTTTATTTTTCTTGTCTCCATATTTTATGCTACTGTTGTTACAGTGCACATATGCACACATCTGGATGTGGTGAACACATTAAAATTATTGTAGCTATAGTTACTCTGATATTTTTGTCTTTTAACTTTTACAATAGAGTTGAAAGTGGTTTATGGGCCACCATTACAGTATTAGAGCATTTTGAATTTGATTCTATACTTTTGTCTGTGAATTTATGCTTTCTTGTGTTGGAACTAATAAGCATCCTTTCACCTCCACTTTAGGATTCTTGTAAGATAGTTTTATTAGTGATGAAATTCTTAGCTTTTGTTTTTCTGAAAAATTCTTTATTTATCTCTTCTTGTAAAGGTGGCTTGCTGGATTTGGTATTCTTGGTTGGCAGGCTTTTTATTTTTACACTTTGAATATATCATTTCCATGTCTCCTGGCTAATATCTGCTGACACATCCACTTATACACTGATAGATAATCCCTTGTGTATCAGTCAAAGAAAGAAACAGAATAGAATAGAGTCTATCTCTATCATCTATCTATCTATCTATCTATCTATCTATCTATCTATCTATCTATCTATCTATCAATCTATCATCTATCTATCTCTCTCTCTCTCTATATATATATATATATATATATACCTATGTCATCTATTTATCTATCTATCTTCTATCATCCAACATCTATCATCTATCCATCTGTCATCTAATTATGAAAGGGGATTTATTAGATTGACTCCATGATCAGAGGTTAAATCATCATGATGACTGTGGGCTAGAGAGCCAAGGGAATTGAAGCTGATCAGTAAGAAGATGAACACAAGAACAAGAAAGAGGATAACATTGCAGCCCCAGATGGAGTAGACATTTGGCAGGCCACCAGAGAACAACAATTGGACATCTGTGTTTACAGGCCGAAGAACATGAAGCTGAGGACCACAAATGGCAATCAGAAGTAGCCATCATTCCTTGTGTCTAATAAGTTGCTGCTTTCTTTCTTAATTTAAAATTCTTTCCTTGTTAGTACAAGTAAGAGGAAGATATTGAGCCAGAATCTTGCTGTGTAGCCTAGGCTGGCTTTAAATTGGCAATTCTTCTGCCTTAGATTTCTGAGTACTGAAATTGTAGGCATCTACTATGTCCAGTTAGTTGCCTTTTGATAACTGATTATAGTATTTCTTTTTTTTTTTTGGTTTTTCGAGACAGGGTTTCTCTGTGTAGCTTTGCGCCTTTCCTGGAACTCACTTGGTAGCCCCGGCTGGCCTCGAACTCACAGAGATCTGTCTGCCTCTGCCTCCCGAGTGCTGGGATTAAAGGCGTGCGCCACCACCGCCTGGCTCTGATTATAGTATTTCTTAGTGTTGACCCTAGTTATAGACTTTTGAGCTTCATAAACTGAAATGACTGTGCCTTTCTGAAGATTTGGAAAAATTCCTGCCATTATTATATTTTTCTTAAATTTTAAAATTATTTTAGAAGATATCAAGAGGTCATAAAAGTTGCACGTATTTATGGGGTAATATGATAATTTTATACTCAGGATAGGCAGGGCTACTTCCTTAAATATCTATCACTTTTATGTGTTGAAAGATTCAAAATTGTTTCTTTTAGTGTTTTGAAATGGACGGTCCATTGTCATTCTCTATATAGTCGCATTGATGTGCAATAATAAGCTAGAACTTCTACATTATTCTAATTATCAGCCAATTGTAGATTTATTGATCTTACTTCAAAAGATTTGTCTAGAAATCTGTATTAATAAATGAATCTCAGATTCCTCATCAAATGAACTCTGAAATTAAGGTTTATGCTAGTAATTATTATTGAAGATTTCTCTCAGGTCCTGTAGAATTGCAGATCTTACACATTATAGGTCAAGATTTGAAGATACTCCCACTGTCATCTTGTGTCTCTGCTGGCTAGTTATATGTCAACTTGACACAAGCTTGAATCATTTCAGAAGAGGGTTCCTTAATTGAGAAATTGCCTCCACTAGATTGACCACTGGTGAATTTTCTTGACTAATGATTGATATGGGAGGGCCCAGCTCAATGTGGCGATGCCCCTCTGGGGCTGTTGGTCCTGGGTGCTATCAGAAAGCAAACTGAGTAAGCTAGGAGGAGCAAGGCAGTAAGCAGCACTCCTCCATGGCCTCTACATTAGCTGCTGCCTCCACGTTCCTGCCCTGATTGAGTTCCTGCCCTGACTTCCTTCAGTGATGGGTTGTCACTTGAAAGTGTAAGAAGAAATAAACTCTTTCCTTATCAAGTTGTATTTGGCCATGGTATTTTATCACAGCAATAGAAACCCAAACTAATCCAGTTCTCAATCCCATGTACTTTACCTAATGGAAAGTCAATATTAGACAAGGGTCATACGAGCTGAAGTATTCTCTAGAGAATGGTAGCTCTTATGATATCAAATTTTAGGCTGGCATATCAAATATATCTTTAAGAATTCCTTCCACTCTTTCAGGCTGGCAGCTGTTATGGAAAGCAAGCATCATCCGACTCTACTCTTATATGCCAACTGCACCTCCTTTGTTTCCACTCTGTGCCAACAGCTCTAAGTCTTCTGAATTGTCTAAGGTCAGACCTGGACTATGTGTCAGTTCCATCCAGAAGAATGCCTGCCAGAGTAGAAAAAAGGATTCAATATACTGCAATTGCAGTCAAGAGGTCCAGCGTCTCCATGCAGGTTGGTGTTGGGTTGGTGCCTGAAGGACTGGGCTCTGCTTCTCACAGAGGACTCTCTCAGCAGTGGCTGCAGATACTTCCAGTCTTAATGGAGGGAAGACAGTGCTGAGCTCCTGTCTCTATTGCTGCAACAGTGACACTGGAGTGACTGATGACAGACGCTGGGTGACGTCTTTGGCCTACTTGATCCATCTAACTGTTTCCGTTTTCAAGGTCCATGCTCTTCTGTGGGCATCATCACAGAGTTCAACATTTATAACTGTTGTGCAATCTCTTTCTCAGACCTCCTTTTCCAGATCTGAAAATCTTTTTTCTTTTCTTTTTTTTTAAGATTTATTTATTTATTATATATACAGTGTTCTGCCTGCGTATATTCCTGCATGGCAGAAGAGGTAACTAAAGCTCATTACAGATGGTTGTGAGCCACCATGTGGTTGCTGGGAATTGAACTCAGGACCTCTGGAAGAGCAGCCAGTGCTCTTAACCTCTGACCCATCTCTCCAGCCCTGAAAATCTTTTTTCTTCAACGCTCCTGACCAGCAGAACCATGTACCACTATTCATGTGTTCTTGTATACTGTTACCATGACCACATTTCCTCATCCAGGAGACTGATGTAGATATATCTCCAATGTCAAACAATGCAGAGAATGCCCTACTTGCTTCTTTCTTTAAGAGCACCCCCTGAATGAGTTTGTAATTCTGTTTCTGTGTGTCTTTAGCTCACATGTATATACCAAAGTAGACCCATTTGTGAATCAAGATGAGTATTTTTTAAAATTTCCAATGAGTTTATCTGTTCATAAAGGTTTCTTCACTACACAGCAGAAGCAAATGCAGCAATTCTGGGAAATGTGGAACTTGGGACCACCTGTTGATGAGACTGACTTTCACCCAGTCTATCTCAGGCCAGTTTTACATTCTTTTTTTTCTCACTGGCATATTGATCCCCTTAGTGACTCAAACACAATGGGCACTCTAGAAGTATGGACTCCTAATTTCCAAAGAACAGACCCTACGTATCCGCTAGTGTCCAGTAGTATGACAGAGGGCTTTGAAAGGTATTTTAGTCAGCTTCATGTTACTACAATACATACCTGTGGTGGTATTGTGTTCCCCAAAATATTGTGTACCTTAATAAACTTATCTGGGGTCAGAGACAGAACAGACACAATAGTAAACATGAGAATAGGCAGTGGTAGCATACGCCTTTAATCCTAGCATTCTAGAGACAGAAATCCCTCTGGATCTCTGTGAGTTCAAGGCCACATTGGAAACGGCCAGGTGTGGTGACACACACCTTTAATCTCAGAAAGCAAGCCTTTAATCCCAGGGAGTGGTGGTAGAAAGGAGAAAGGTATATAAGGCGTGAGGACCAGAAACTAGAGGCATTTGCCCTGGAGAGGCATTTGGCCTGGAGAAGCATTGGGCTGGTTAAGCATTCAGGCTTCTAGCAGCAGTTCAGCTGAGACTCATTCGGATATGAGGACATAGAGGCTTCCAGTCCGAGGAAGCAAGACCAGCTGAGGATCCGGCGAGGTGAGATAGCTGTGGCTTATTCTGTCTCTCTGACCTTCCAGTGTTCACCCCACTTTGATTTTATTAATAAGACTTGTTAAGACTCATGCTACACATACCAAATATAATCAACATACGGAGGGAAAAGGATTGTTTCCAATTAAGGTTGTAGAGGTGCTGGCCTATGAAGTTCTATCAAGAAAGTACATTTTTGTTTGTTTGTTTTTCAGATGACATGATCTTACATTAAATGACCTAAGCTGTGATTCTTTCTCTGGATCTTCCTGTAAGCTTTACACAGCATCTTTCCCCATTATTGATGTTTCTGATGCCCAGGGATGAACACAAGTTGAGTCCTAGATAGCAATGCCATTTTCACCACAT
>CABHPQ010161002.1:17213-44848 GCA_902168405.1 Peromyscus aztecus | reverse complement strand
TGGGCCTCTGGCAAGACTTGCTAGGCCTCTTCAGAACCTTTTGTCTCAAGATTTACAGTCTCCGGGCAAAATCCCCACTGTCTGGACTTCACTTTGTGACTTAACCTTTTGAACCCTGTTAGACGTCAGACTTCGTATATCTTGTGGAAGCGGTTTAGCATGTAAAGCATGAGCCTGGGTCCAGGAACCATCAGGACAGAATTGGGCTGCACGGGCAGGCCAAGCTGGCTTTGCAGGCCAGGTCCCTCGGAAGCTCGTCCACGAGAAGCTCCGCCTGCAGGAGCCCGCCCACGAAAGCCCCGCCCACGAGCGTCTAGCTCACCCGCTCCCCGGCTCGCCCCGCGTTCGGGAAGTGCTGCGGACCCATGGGTGAGGACTGGGTGCTGGGCCCGGCGGCGGGCTCCTCCTTGCTGCTGTGCTCGGCGTTGCTGGCCGCGGGGTGCGCTCTGGGCCTGCGCCTGGGCCACGGGCGGAGCGCGGTGGAGCGTGGCGTGCTGGCCTGGCTCTGCTACGATGCCCTGGTGCACTTCGTGCTGGTAAGCGTCGCCGTGGCGCCGCCGCCGGCCTCAGGTTCCGCCCGGGGAAGGAGGGCTGGGAATTTGCGGGCTGGATTTCCCGGGAAGCCGGAGGGCGCCCCCTTTGCCGAGGCTGATTCCCCGGTTCAAACCGAGCCCTACTTACCAGGTGCTGCCTGGTCTCCCATCAAACGTATCCCCCTGAGACTTGCTAGAGAAATTTCTCCCCCCCCCACCCCTCATCTTGGTTTATCTTTTGAGGGTCAGATAGATCTAGAAATCCATTTCTTGTAGCTTTCCTAATTTTGTAGAATATAGGTTTTTAAAGTATGTCCATACGAATTTCTGAATTTCTCTGATGTCTGTTAAGGTATCTTCCTTTTCATCCCTAATTTTATTACTTTAGGTCTTCTGTCTTTTGGTTAGTTTGCGTAAGGGTTTGTCAATCTTGTTAATCTTTTCAAAGAATCAGCTTTCTGTTTTATTGATTTTTTTTTTAAATTTTTGCTGCTGTTTTTCATTTTATTAATTTCTGCCCTGGTTTTAATTATTTCTTCCAATCTACTGTTTTGGAGTTTGATTTTTTTCCTGTTTTTCAAACTCTTGAGGTGCATCATTAAGTTATTTATTCAAACTTTGATTTTTTTTTTTTAATGTAGGCACTAAGAACTGTAACTTGCCTTCTTAGGACTGCTTTTATTTCATTCCACAAGCTTTGAGTATTTTATGTTTTCACTTTTTAATTCTGAGGTTGCTTTTTAAAATTTCCTTCTTGACTTCCTTCAACTACTCACTCATCATTCAGTAATCTGTTGTTTAATCTTTAGTGTGTGCATTTCTGGTCTAATGTACTCAAGACACAGCCAGGAAGCATTCAGATTCCATGTCAGGATGAACGACCTCTAGCTAGGTTTCCTGTAGAGGCCTTATTCCCCTCTGGACTCTCATAAGCCAGGTTTCCAGGGTCCTCTTACCTCTCAGTAGTGTGGTCTTCCAAACTTTTGCTGGACTGGCCTGTTACACTCTGCTTAGAGCGTTCTACGGCTTTTCTAGCCCAAAGTTTCAAACCGTTCACATTCTTCTTACAATTCAGTTCCAAAGGCCTGAGAACCACATGGTCAGGTGGACCAAGTTTCTGTTTGAGTTACTTGGGTTACTGCTACGACAAATCCTGACAAGGGCCATGTAAGGGGGTGAGGGTTAGTTCTGACTCACAGGTAGGGGCTGTCGCCCACTGTGGCGGGGACCGTGGCAAGCGCAGGAGGCAGCTGCGCACATAGGTCCACAGCCCACGGCCCCAGCTGACCGAATGCTGCCACCCACATGCGCAGTGGGTCTTGTCATCTCACTTAACCTACTATAGATAATCCCTGACAGGAACTTGTTTCCATGGTGATTCCAGATCCCATCAAGTTGACAGTTAACAGTCAAGATTAACCATAATGTGGCCTTAAAATTCACCTAAAATAAAGTGAATAATTTTATCTTTTTCATGTATTTACTTGGATGGGGGCAGGGCATGTACCTGGCATAGCACTGCATGTAGAGAACAGTGCACAACTTGACAAAAATCAGTTCTGTCCTTCCCACTACTGGGTTGTGGGGGTCAAACTCAGGGCCCCAAGGTTGGCTGAAGGGCTTTTATCCACGGAGCCATCTCCCTGGCCCCTCACCCCACTTTATAAATAGCCAGTGGGACTTTACATAGGCAGTTCTACTGGAGTCTACTCCCTTCCCAAGTTTTTCAAAATATAATCTTAAATACCTGTTTTTAAAAAAATAAAATAAAATAAAATCTGACCTGCCCTAAAGCTAATGTGAAGCTAAAGTCTTGAAATAAAAAGAAAACATCGTGTTTGGCAGTGGTTTAGGTCTGTGAGTATTGCCAGTTAAATGTGCCAATGCCAGGTGTTTGCACAAAGGCGAAATTCCTTCTTTGCCAATAATTTCCTAATAATTATGTGTAGAGACTAGAGCAAGGTTCTTTCCTGCAAAGCCTTTGTTTAAAGCATTGATTTTAAGCTGCATAATCTCCCAGAGAGGAAGAGCAGTAAAGTAGGTCCAGTGTGTGCATCTGCCACCCCAGGCGTGGGAGGGAGGCAGAAAGATAAGAAATTCAAAGTCCTCTTTGGTTCCATAGTAAGTTCAAGGCCAACTTGGACTACCTGAGATCCTGTCTCAAAAACAAACAAAACAAAACAAAACCAGGTCTCACTTAAAGGAAAATACATAGCTATAACATTCCAGCAATATAAAAAGGTGTAAAGAGTCTCAAAAAAAAATGTATTTGTATGTCCACCACTCAGTTTAAGTTGACTTTTCAAGCACAGATTCAGGTAACATGGCACATGCCTCCATTCATGGTGCCTTGAGGTCTGGTCTGGTGTGTGGAATTGGTCTGTTCCCCCTGCTCCAGATATGAAGGAAATGCCCCCTAAAGAGCCTTCGATGGCCTGCTGTGAAGGACTCCTTTGTGACTGCCCTGCCTTAGTTTTTCCCACCTAAGGTATTCTTTCCTCCACCGAGGGAAGTGACCCCGACAACCACCACAAGCCATTTGGTTGAAATGGAGACATAGCTTAGGCAGTCTAACAAGCCCACGTTAACGGACATTCTGCAGTTGCCAACAGCGCTTTCACCAGTGTCTTTGAACACCAACCTCGGAGAGCAGTGAGGCCTGTAAGGAATGTACTTGCCTGGATTAGCTTTGGTTAGCAGTTTGCTGCAAGGGTATCCAAAAATACGGGATGAGTTGATGCTACAAAGTAGAGCCTTGAGAACCGAAAGCCCCGCCCCCTTGGTGCTTGAGCTGCCTTCATTACCTCTGAAACCTCCCAAAACCAAACTCAGAGCTTGCCTCTGGGACAGAGGTTCAAGCCATGCATCCTACAGGCAGTTCACCTCAAGCGTCCAACCAGAGTGTACTGAGTAATCATGATCATCAACCTGCTGGATTCAGAAGTGCCTGAAGCCAAGTAGGGCTCACCTCTGTAAGGGAGCTGGGATGATGGGTAGTAAACATGGCTGTTAAGTAGTAGGAAGGATTTGAACAAGGACACAGGTGACTGATATTACAACATTGTGTGTTTGGGGTTTGGCCATTCCTTCAGGTTTATAACTCCCATGGCTCTTACTGTTTCCTAATAACTGGAGCAGTCAGGTCCATTTGGGCTTTTGCTTTGTTCCCAGAGCAGCTTGGGAAGAGCTTCAGAGCAATAAAGATAAAGATGACAAAGCAGAGAAATTATCATAGTGTCTCTCTCACCTTCTGCTCTCCTTTCACAGACTTCTTTTTCTCTCCAAGGCAGGCTGTAGCAACTGAAAATTCTCTTCTCCAAGGTGGGTCACAGAAGCAGAATCAGCATGCATGCCCTTGCCCTGTCTGTCTGTCTCTGTCTTGAGCAGACCGTAAAGCACAGGTCTGGCCTCCAAGGAGGGAGCAAGAGAGGTCAGGAGGAATCTGCAGACAGGCCTTGCTGGGTGTCCCCCACTGCTGTCACTGGTGTCCGGGCTTCATTGTCACCTGTGCAATGATATCTTCATGAACCAGAAACTCCGTTCATAGAGTGCTTGCCTATCATGCGTGAAGCCCTGAGTTCATCCCCGTACCACATACAAACCAAATGTGGTAGCATATGCCTGGAATCTCAGCACTGGGGAGCCGGAGGCCGGATGATTGCCACAGATTCAAGGCCAGACTCTTCTACATAGTGAGTTCTAGGCCAGTCTAGGTACAGAGACTCTGTTCGTGTGAATGTTCCCCTTCACAAAACCTAGAATCACACGGGAGAGGGACCTCTGGGCATGAATGTAAGGAATTGTCTTGATTGTGCAGATTGCTGTAGGAAGTTTGATGTGGACAGACAGGTCTTAACTGTGGGCATGACCTGGGCTGTACAAGTGCTGAGGGTAGGATTGAATGGTGAGGTAGGATTGAGGGGTGTCTTAGTTAGGGGTTGCTATTGCTGTGAGGAGACACCATGACCATGGCAACACTTATAAGGAAGGAAAACATTTAATTGAGGTAGCGGCTTATAGCGTCAGAGGTTCAGTCCATCATCATCCTGGCAGGGGATTGGTAGCGTGCAGGCAGACGTCATGCTGGCTACATCTTAATCAGAAAGCAGCAGGAAGTTGACTGAGATACTGGGCAGTATCCTGAGCATAGGAAACCTCAAAGCCTGCCCCCACAGTGACACACTACCTCTAACAGGGCCATACTTATTCCAAAAATGCCACTCCCTTGGGGGGCATTTTCTTTCAAACTACTACAAGGGGTAAGGTGAAATTGAGGCATGAGGTGGGATTGAGGAGTATCTTAGTTAGGGTTTCAATTGCTGTGAAGAGATACCATGACCACAGCAACTTTTATAAAGGAAAGCAATTGGGGTTACTTACATTTTCAGAGGTTTAGCTCATTATCATCATGGTGCGAAACATGGTGGCATGCAGGAAGGCATGGAGCTGGAGAAGGAGCTGAGAGTCCTACATCTTGATCCACAGGCAACAGGAAGTGAACTGTGACACTGGGTGTAGCTTGAGTATAGGAGCCCACCTCCACAGTGACACACTTCCTCTAATGTGGTAGACCAGCCCCCACACTATTTACCCCAGGAACTCTTGAGGATTGAGGGTTAAGAGACTTAGTTAGAAATAGTGAGGAGAGAAACAGAGAGAAAACACAGGATAGACTCAGGTGGGCCTGGATCCTTATCTACCGGCCCAGAACTTTATTCCAGAGTCTACTTTTAACAATGCCAAGGGGTGGAGCAAAAGACCTCCCCCTTGCTAGTTACAGTCACCTGGTACCCAGGCCCGTGGTCCAATCAACCTCTTATGCAGTCCTGCTGGGCGCAGCCACTAGGAAACCTAGTGGGCTCCAACACTCCAACAAGGCCAACCTACTCCAACAAAGCCACATCTCCTAATAGTGCCAACCCTTTGGGGGCCTTTGCCTTTCAACCACCACAAGGGGTGAGGTGGGACTGTGGGGTGAGGTGGGATTGTAGGGTGAGGTAGAATTGAGGGGTGACAGTGGGATTGAGTCACCAGTGAGCTGGGATTGAGGGGTGAGGGTGAGAGGCAGCAGAAGCAAAAGCAGGCTGGTGGAGAGAGAGCAGCAGAGTGTGGGAGGAGGAGGAGGAGGAAAAGGAGGGGGAGGGGAAGAAGGAGAGGGAGGGCCAGCAAGAAGCCTGTTCAGACAGAAGAAGGCGGAGTCTTGTGAAGTTGGGAGGTGTGAGCAGGAAGGTCAGGGAGGGATGGGAAAAGTGCACAGTGGGAACAATCTTGCTGGGTGCTGGGTGCCCGGCCACCCTGGGGACTAACTCGAATCTGATGTCTTGGCCTTTGATCAGCCTCCTTGGTATTTCTTATTAGCATACGAGTTCCTGCAAGCGCTCTGTTCTGACTTGTTACTCAGGATAAAGGGCAGTTGTCCCGGGGAACCTGGGTTTCATTTGCAGTGTGCGTGCTCCTTAAACTGCTGGTGTGTCTGTGTTTAGGTGTTACCAATTTCCAGTTACCATCACCAGCTGCCACACCATCCACCGCTGTTCCCCACTGCTGCTAGAACGTTAGGTAGTCCCTGACTCTTGGGACTCAAAGTTCTTCCTCTGCCCGTTGGTTAGTCATTGGCTTCCTAAGTTGCCTTTTGACTCAGTCTGCCACTTTCTGGTTCTGCCACCTTTGATAACAAGATCTAGTAAATACATGCTTGCCTCATGGGATTGGGCAGCCTGGTGAGTGCAGGGCTCTGGCTGTAAAGCCCAGCTGCTAAGTTGTGGGCCCTGAGGAGAGTGTTCAGTGATTCATTTTTATTGTCTAGACTGGCGGCCCTTTGACTGACCAGTGTTAAGTTGTCTCTAAAGTCACAAACAAGACCGTGTCACCCAGCAGGAGCAATGGCTGTCTGCAGCTGAGTGTCAGGATGCTGTCCTTTTCCGTGCACAAATATTTGAAAGGCACTTTGGATGCCACATGCTGTCCTAGACAGGCACAGTATGTGGCCCTTGTCCTCTCAGAGCTTGTGGAGTTTTTGAACAGTCTTAGGAACGCCGCTCAGTGGGTGATAGTCATGGTAAATCTCTTGCAGGTAAGTGTTAAGAGAATCTTAGTGTCTCCCTCCAAACTAGCTTGTGTTTTCCTCTGACAGGAAAAACAGCACGAATGTTTCTGTTTTCACTCTGGCTGCTGGGAAGCTCAGAACCACACTGAAGCATCCCAAGAGCAGACAGTGTCTGCACAGCTGTGTTCTTTTGGACCTCTGATCTAGGTCCCTCCCACCCCCAACTAACACTTTTAAATTCATTTAAATGTTTTTGATGTCATTTACCTAAAAATCTTTTGTTTTTCTTTCTGTCTCTTTCTTTTTTTAATTTGAGATAGGGTCTCACTATGTAGTCCTGGCTGACCTAGAACATGCTATGTAGAGCAGGCTGGCCTTGAACTCAGAGGGATCTGCATGCCTCTGTCTCCCAAGTGCTGGAACTAAATGCACACACCCTATATCCAGCCTTTATATATATATAAAAAGAAGTTCGAGTTCTTCAGAAACGCGGCTTATTCTGTTAGGTGCATTGATGTCTGCAGTTGCAGCCAGCACTTGGGAAGCAGAGGCAGGAAGATCAGAGGTTCAAGGTCACCCTCAGCTACATAGCAAGTTTGAGGCCACTCTAGGCTACATGAAACCCTGTCTCTGCAAATACAAATGGGCAAGAAAGATGGCTCAGCAGTTAAGACCACTTGTTGCTCTTGTAAAGGACCCAGGTTCAATTCCCAGCAGCTGCATAGCAGCTCACAGCCATTTTTAACTCCATTTTCAAAGGATTTGATGCCCTCTTTTGGTCTCTCTGGGCACCAGGCACATGGTGTACAGACAGACATGTGGGCAAAACACCACACACATGAAAGACAAAATAAAACTAACAGGTTTTTTTTTTTTTTATCATTTCTTTTGTTTTTGAGGTTATAATTGCATCATTTCCGCCTTCCCTTTCCTTCCAGAAAACCATCCCACATATCTCCCCTTGTTCTCTTTCAAATTCGTGACCTCTTTTTTTTTCACTGACTGTTGTTACATCTGTATACATACATACTGCTACATATATTTACTTGTAGGTATGTTTGCAGGGCTGACCATTTTGCATTGGATAACCAGGTGGTCGGTGTGCTCTTCCCTGGGGAAGACTATTTTTCCCACTCCCAGCATTCCTCAGTTGCCCGGAGTTCTTTGTGTAGGGCTGAGGTCTTCTGGGCTTTCCCTGTCCATGTCAGCATGTCCTTGTTGTCCTGTTTATTCAGCTCATGTTTAGGCAGTCATGTTGGTAAGACTTTAGAGGTTTAATTTCTGACATTCCTATGAGACAGAGCCTCACAGCATTTAAAAAAAAAATACATAAAGAACAACAAAGCAAACACAACAGAATATCTGTGGTTTTGTTTTTAGACACAGGGTCTGGCTCCGTAGTGCAGTTGTGCAGCCCAGGTTAGTTTCAGACCCACATTCCTCCTGCCTCAGCCTGCATGCTGAGATTATAGGCCATGCCGCAACATCCGGCTTCAAAAACTTTTAATGCCACAGGATGTTTTTTTTTTTAATATCCTTGGTAATGGAGAAGATGTGGATGAAATATCTCGGTCCCTGTTTGATTCCTCATAACATTACACCAAATTAATTTTATTCACTTCATTTTATCATTGGTGTGTGTGTGTGTGTGTGTGTGTGTGTGTGTGTGTATGTATGTACATGTATACATGCCGGTTGGATCTTGGCTACCTATGACTTCCTATTTTGTTGTTATTGCATTTGTTTATTTATTAGGAGGGGTGTGTGTGTGTGTGCGTGTGTGTGTGTGTGTGTGTGTGTGTGTGTGTGTGTGTGTGCACACGCGCACGTGTGCGCGCGCGCCACAGTGTGGATGTGGAAGTCGGAGGACAGTTTGCAAGCACTGGCTCTCTTCTTCTACCATGGAAATCCTGGGGAGCAAGCTAGTCAGGCTTGGCAGCAAACACCTTTATCCACTGAGCCACCTTCCTGGAGTCCCATGACTTCTTCCCTCTCTCAGTCTGTACCACAGAGGGTGAAGATGTCATTGACTAGCTAATCCTTACAGGGGACTGCTTCCCGACAGCAGCCAGTCAGGGAGTTACCTCCTCTAGAGGTATCCTCATCTCGGGTCCAGTCACCTGTAGTCAGAGTGTGGCTTCTCATAGCTGTTGTGGTGGTTTGAATGAGAATGCCCTCCATAGGCTCATGGCTTGGAGTATTCGGTTCACAGTTGGTGGAACTGTTGGGGAAGGATTAAGAGATACAGCCTTGTTGGAGGCATGTCACTGAAGTCTTTGAGGTTTCAAGAGCCCACATCAGTCCCAGTTAGCACTCCAATTCGCCTTATGCTTATGGATCCAGATGTAATCTCTCAGCTATGGCTCCATGCCTACGTGCTGCCATGCTCCCCACCAGACTAACCCTCTGGAACCCTGAGCCCTCAAATTCAATTTCTCTTATAAGTTGCCTTAGTCATGGTGTTTGTCATGGCAAAAGAACAGTAACTAATAAGGATGTCGTTCTGCAAGCTGGGTGGGCCCAGGTCAGGCACAGCACCCCACATAGATGTGTCCCAGGAGCACCAGGTGCTGGGACAGACGGTGAGAGCAGAGGGGTGGCGAGATGTCTTAGCTGGTAAAGACACTTTCCACCAAGCTTGAAGAGCCAAGTTAATCCCCAGAAACCACATGCTAGAGGAAGAAAACAGACTTCCACAGATTGTCCTCTGACCTCCACAAGTCCACACAAGAAATAAGATGTGATAAATGTTGTAAGTAATAAATGAATGTAATGAAGAAAGATGGCAGCAGCTGGGTATAAAGAATATAGTCTCGAGTTCCTAGTGGTCCTATTGGCCCCGGAACCAGGATCTTCCTGACACACCATATGGGCACAGGGTCCCCTCCGTTTATTTGAGAGCTTTTAGTCAGCACCACCTCCCCTATCTGGAGCACCACCTCCCCTAGTTGGAGCACCACCTCCCCTAGCTGGAGCACTACCTTCCCTAGCTGGAGCACCACCTCCCCTAGCTGGAGCACCACCTCTCCTAGCTGGAGCATCACCTCTCCTAGCTGGAGCAGCCCTGTTTGCAGAAGTCCTTCTGATGTGGAGTTGAAATTGGCCTCTGATGACTTCTCTTCACCAGGTCCAGCCTAGCATGCGTTTATAATAAAGGGTAGTGAGGTCCTGTTCCCATAGGTTGCTCCCCAATTCCTGCAGGTTCCCCTTTAAACACAGGGTCAGGTGGGTATAGTGGCGCACACCTTTAGTCCCAGCACTTGGGAGGCAGAGGCAGGTGGATCTCTGTGAGTTCAAGGCCAGCCTGGTCTACAGAATGAGTTCCAGGACAGCCAGGACTATATAATGAGATGCTGTCTTGGAAAAAAAAAAAATAGTAAGATAAACCCAGGGTCAGTTACTAACTAACTATCCTTTCACTGTTTGGTTGGGCAGGCTCTGGGGGTGGAGGGAAGAATATGAGGTGTGGGGTACAACAGATGTGTACTTGAGCCCACTGTCCTTCTCCATCTGGGAAGGCACAGGCAGGACCCTCCCACAGGAAGCTCCCCCAGTAATGAGGAAGAGAAGGGAGGATGGGAACGCCCCTTCTCACTTTCCTTACCCATCATCCTCGTTTGCTTTCTGTTGCTGTGATACTCTGACCAGACGAACACAGAGGGGAGGAAAGGATTAATTCACCTTCTGCCTCCAGGCCACAGTCCATGACTGAGGGAAGTCAGGCAGGAACTCAAGGTAGGAGCCGTGGCAGAAGGCTGCTTTGCTAGCTCCCATGCTGGAACGTCGTCAGCTAGCTTTCTTATACATCCCCTCACCTGCCTGGCAGGATGGTGCCTTCTGCGGTAAGCTGGGCTTTCCCACATCAGTCATCAAGACAGTTCCTTAGAGGCATGGCCAGAGGCCAGTCTGATCTGGGCGATTCCTCTACTGGAGCGCCTTCAGAGGACTATGGGTTTTGTCATCCTGGCAGCTGAAGCTGACTAGCACATCCTTCAAACATGGAAATAAATGTTCTCTCCAAAGGGTTGCTGTAAACCCAGGAGGTGTGCCTCACTCCTAAGATCTCAGTGCTTGACTGAGACAAGAGGCTTTTGAGATGGAGGCTGGCTCAAGCCACAAATTGAGAATCCTGCCTCAAAACAAACAAGCAAAAAACCTGTTATAAGGATTAAATACCATTGTGATTTCAAGCAGTGTTTCTCAAACTTGACCGTGTACACAAGTCACCCTGGGATTGCCTGAGATTCTGCACTGGTGACTTGCAGATGATTCCAAGATCTGGGATTCTTGGACCAGGGCTGCAAGAACGTAGACACTGCCCCAACCTCGAAGGTCGCAGTTCCCTCTGCCTGCATCCCTCAGCAGCTCCCCTCCGCCCTCTTCATCCTGTTCGTGTGTGCCAGACAGCCATAATCCCCATGTCCAGTCACAGTGAGCCTCAAGGCTTCCCGTCTGGTCCTTAACATGAGAACAGCTGTCTCAGCAGAAATGGGGATTCCCTCAAGAGGACAGATGTTCTCATGTCCTAAATCCAACACTAAGCTCAGTGTCATGGGTGCAGCAGAACTAGTGTGCCCGGCCCCAAGGTTCCACAGGCGCCATCACTGTCTGCTGGTAATGTCAGGTGACAGCCATCTGCTGGGGCTGGGAGAGACTACATCAGAGGAGAGCAGTCTTTTCAGTGGGAGGATGGCAGCTGGCCGTGGACATATCTAAAGTCCGTAAAGCCTGGGAGAGGGGCTGCTGCAGCTGGTCCTCCCGTGAATGGTGATGCAGGCTGTTGCCATGACAACCCCAGTGTGATTAGGCTGAGACCCTTGGTCAGATCTGAAAGAACTAATGTGTGTCAACAGGGCTCACGTGGGCACCACTCTCCACCTCATGCTCCCCTTTTAATGCTGATCAGGTGCCACATTGATTTCTGAGTCTTCGTTCAAACACTTTTAAAGCAAAAAACTCCAAAATGCATTTACATACAAGTTAGCCTCATTTTGTGTTTTTGTTTTTTAATTTCTGTAAAGCCATTTTATCTTCTGCGGAATGTCTCTTTGAGGACTGAGATGAGTGCATGCACCATTTCTTATAAAATTGTTATTTAATCCTAGATCACAGTTGTTCAGCCAGGCAAGACACTGGCTTCCTTTTGTCCTTGACTCCCAGTTTCTAGAAATCTAGAAAATACATAGTTAGAAGCCCCAAGTCTGGAAATACCTCAAGAGAAAAATGAGGTGAGACTTTGTTAACTACATCTGCCATGGTACATGGTCGTTTTTAAAGGGACTTTGCTAGCTGCTCAGTTAGATGGCCTTAGCTCATTCCTGTCTTAACCTTGCATAGGAAATACCCCATTTTTTTTTAGGCCAAATGTCTTGGTATCCATAACCTTAATCTTTTTTTTTAATATGCAAACTGGGGATAAGTGCCCATCATCTGCCACCTAGAGCCTGCGACAGCAGGATGAGCATTTTGATGCCTGACCACTTACCATACGGGCATGTGTGGGGAGCAGAGGAACACCTTGAGCGAATGTGTCAAGGACCCCAATGCCTCGGACCCATGGAAATGGCAAAGCCTTCCCCGGCCGGGCTCAGGGAATTAGCACAGCCTCCCTGTGGTCCCTGTGTGAATGTTGACAGAGTGTACAGAAGGCATTGACTACATTCCAGATGTGCATGTCTGCATGTCTGTGTCTGTCTATGTTCCACCCCTCATCACCCCAGTTGGTCTAGCAGGACCAAGCTTTGCAGGATGTGGTGGACATGGGTAATATGTTTTGGTTGTTTGGTTTCTGATTTCCCCCCTTTGGGGACTTCATACGCTATGTTTTTATAATATTCTTTCCTGCCCTCCAGCTCTTCCCATATACTCCAGCCGCCATCCCTACCCACTCAACTTCGTGTTCTCCCTCACTGGTTTCATGGCTGGATAATATTGATAAGTACTTTTCTCATCTGATAGTGTACATGGCACCTTCTAGCACTGTGGACACTCACCAGTAGGGGTGAAGTTTCCAGTTGAGCACCAGCTAGATTTCTCCACGTTCTGTGCCAAAAGTATGTAGTGTCTTCCTGCAATAAGGCCTTGCTCTAAGGTTGTGGGTTGTAACCAACAGCACTGGCACTAGCCTGTAGAGTTTGGTGGGTCTATGGGTCCCCTTTGGCCGGAGACTCAAAAAGATGCCCATTCCTGTTACTAGGGGGTTTCACTTGGTAGCATATGCTATCTGGTTGGGGTATTGTCTTCTCCATTACATGTTGACTTTGTTTACATTTCTTTCATGTATGTATGTGTTTTAGGAAGCTTCTACAGTAGTAGGTTTCCTTTTGGGTGTTTTATTATTATTACCATGTGTGTATATGTGTATGTACCATGGCACTTGTACGGAAGTCTGAGGACAACTTTGTGGCCTTGGTTCTCTTTCCATCTTTATGTGGGTTCTAGGGGTCAGACAGGCCCCCTAGCTTGTACAGGAAGTGCTTTGACCTGATAAATCATTTTGTCACCCTGATTTCTGAAACAGGGCCTCATTATATAGCTCAGGCTGGCATGGGATTGGAGAGCCTCCTGCCTCAGCCTGATTCTGAGATTAAAGGTGTGTGCCACCACCATGCCTAGCTAGGTTTTTTTTTAATGTGTTTTATGTACATGGGTGCTCTTCCTGCATGTATGCACACACACCAGAAGAAGGCATCGGATCCCATTACAGATGGTTGGGAGCCACCATGTGGTTGTTGAGAATTGAACTCAGGACCTCTAGAAGAGCAAGCAGTGCCCTTAACCACTCTATCTCCCCAGCCCCTATTTTTGTATGCTAGCTATCCAAACTGATGTAAGATAGACTCTCAGTGTCGTTGGATGTACTTGTCCCTGATGGCTAAAGGTGTTGAAGATCGCGTCACCTGCTTGTGGCCCTTTGTGCTTTATTTGAGACGTGTTGTTCATCTGTCCATTTGCTTATTGATTCATCGACTTGCTCTTCTGGTGTTAAAATTGTGGTTAATCTTTTGGTTCTTTTTAAGTTCTTCATCTACTCCGGCTATATGAAGGTTGGATATGGACCGTGTGTTGTGGTGAAAGACCCCTGAGGCTAGTAAATTCTGTGTTGGTAATGACAAGGTCTGTGTAAACTTCATGCTTCAGAGCCTAAGATAACTTTAAGGGGTAGGAAAAAAGCAAATTTTACAGTTCATGTCAGGAACCCTGTAGGTCTCCTTTAACAATGTTGGCCACTGGGAAATAACACTGGATGGTTTCTGTTATAGCTCCTGTGGGGTTAGAGCAGACTTAGTCCAGTGACCCAGGAATCTTTAGAACCAGAGCCACTGGTCTCACTCTGTGACCAGATTCTGCCTCCTGTGTCTTGCTGAGTTAATGTTGGGGAGAGTATGTGGACATTAGTATAGCTGCTGCCATGGGCCTGTGCCTACGTATTTGTATTTCTCCTAAGTTCTTTCAGGGTCAGAAAAGGCCAGGCTCAAGTCACAGAACCTTCCAGAGATACCATCTGAAAGAGGTGACACTTAATGGGAAGATCTTAGGTCATTGAGGGATATGGTCGCCCTCATAGGACCCCTTGAAAGTTCACACAAGGAGATTGCTGTAAAAAGACCAAGCCTGGCTTGAGATGTGGTTTCTTCTCCACATACACTCCACCATTCTCCATTCACCATAGGCCAGGCCATCTAGATCCTCACCCCCTGAAATGGTGAGCTGAGTAACTGTTTTTCCTCTGTTAACCCTGTGCTGCTGTGGTAATGAAAAGCTGGCTAATGGGCTGAGGGGCAGGTATGTGGTTGCTGAAGGTTTATCAGCCCTCAGAGTTGCTTTGAGGGAAGAGAGAAGGCTTCTCAGCCCTTAATGTTACTTTGAGGAAAGGATCTCACAGTTGCTAACAATTGAATGCTTTTCCCCTTGGCCTCAGTGGCAACTTTGTGAGATGACAGTGCACTATCACAATTGGGTATAGGTTCATGCAGTCTACTAATCTTTGGTTTGAGACAAGCTCTCATGCATCCCAGGCTAGCCTAAAACTCACCACATAGCTGAGGCTAGCCTTGCTGCCCTGATCCTCTTGCCTCTACCTCCTAATGCAGTGGTTCTCAACCTTCCTAATGCTGCAAGCTTTTCATCCAGTTCCTCATGTTGTGGTGATCCCCAACCATAAAATTATTTGCATTGCAACTTCATAACTACTGTTATGAACTGTAATGTAAATATCTGTGTTTTCTGTTGGTCTTAGGTGACCCCTGTGAAAGGGTCGTTCAACCCCCAAAGGGGTTGAAACTCACAGGCTGAGAACTGATGTGCTAATGTATTTACTACCATACCCAGCTAGTCTACTAATCATATCCCGGTCTCTCAGTTTTACATACATATATACGTGTGTGTGTGTGTGTGTGGGTTCAACTGGGGGCGTCTGTTGCCCAGTCTAGTAACCAAGAATGCAAGAATGCATTCTGTGCTTACAGAGGACTCAAGCTAGGTTCCTAGCAACCACCTAAATCCATCAGCTCCAGGTGGATGCAATACTCTCTTCTGGCCACCATAGGCACCTGTACTCACTTGCACTCATATGCACACAGACAGACATATGCACACAATTAAAAATACATCTTAAAATCATTTAACTGCTCTTGGTTTTGCTAGATGGTAGGGATAGAACGTAGGCCCTTGTGCATGCCAGGCAAGTGATCTACCACCACGCTACAGCCTCAGTCTAAACGCTTTAGATTCTTTTCTTTTTCCTTTCTTTCCTCATTTCTTTCTTCCTTTCTTTCTTGCTCTCCTTCCCCACCCCCTAGTCTTTTCTTTCACCTCTGGCTGGTCCAGAACTCACAGTACAGCCTACACTGGCATCGGACTTGTGTACAAGTATTTGCCGCCACGCCTGGCCTAAATCTCCTGTAAAGAAAATGCATTTTAGATTGACTCAGACAAAGCACATTTACTAATTAGGTGACCCAGAAAGAGTGTCAGGAAAAGATAGCATAAACCAGCTGCCAAGCCTGTGTTAACAGAGATTAGGGTGGGTAAGAGGCTGATTGACATTCATGAGATAGCATGGAAGTCAGAGACAGACAGACAGTCACAAACTGGGGGATGGACAGAAATCTCTCACTAGTAAGTCCTAGCCCACATACGAAGCAAACTAATACAGTGGTTTTGAGACATTCAGGTAGGGAAGGACCTTCCACCTATAACTTTATCACTAAGTAACACGGGTCAAGATACCGGATTAGTAAAGAAAAAACAAAAAAGTCCGAGGTCCACTGCAGTGAACACTACCTCTGTAAGCATGGTGGGAATGGCTGAGTAGCTTTTCCAGTTTTAGAATCCAGTCACAGATAAAACAGAGAAGGCAGATAAATATGCTTGCAGAACCAGAATGGGGATTTAATCTGTCTGCAGGGTCTTCTGTTAGCAAGCAAAATGGACACAAGTTGGCCTTTGAAGCTGGAATGAGAGAGAGGAAGCATGATGTGTGTGTGGTGGGGGTGGGGCACTCTTGGGCTCTCAGCAGGGAGCCTACACTACACAGAGGAATGAGTGGACAGACGCTTCGTTCATTACCAAAGTCACAAATTTGGGTAACTAATGGAAGAATACTATACCTATGTATAATGAATGTCATTTTGTTTTGGGGTTTTTTTTTCCCCCAAGAACTGGCATTATAAAATCAGAGACGTGTTCTTATATAGAAAAGAAATAAGTGAAGTGTTTGCACAAGAAGAAAGCTTCATTGTTGTATGAACTAGAGTAAACCCCTGATTGACTGCTTGGAGGACTGGGATGGGGGACTGGTGTAAATGAGTAATGTTACAGGGTGAACAGTCTAAAGAAGTAGGTAGCCCGCAGAAGTGGTAAACCATGCTACCAAAGGTAGTAGAGGGGAGGCGGAGAGTTTTAATGTCACATGAAGCTGTTAGGGGTGGTGGCGGTGGTGAGGAAAAGCTATGGATCGGCATTAAAGATTAGTCAAGGGAACCAATGTGACATCAGCTCTACCGGGGAATTCTAGCTGTTTGATTTTTGGAAGCTTAGGCATAGAAACACACGATGGGGGAATGCTAAGATACCCGCGGACATTTGCATCACTGAAAGTCGGAAGACCGCTGCTGCGTGGTGAAAGCCTTCCTGAATTTGCCCTATGCGCGTAGGAAGGGGTTCAGCTCTGCTGTAGAGATTTGCTGGCCAA
Source organism: Peromyscus aztecus (assembly GCA_902168405.1). NCBI lineage: Eukaryota > Metazoa > Chordata > Mammalia > Rodentia > Cricetidae > Peromyscus > Peromyscus aztecus. The sequence goes on along the minus strand of CABHPQ010161002.1, from coordinate 28,074 downwards.
GTGCCTTTTATTTTTAAGGTTAAAAAAATGAAGTGAGAGTCTTCTCCATGACTTAGGATCTTTGGAATAATCTAAAGCTAATTTTTATTTTGTACCACAGTCAAGCACTGTCCTTGAAATTTTCACTTTTTTTTTTCTACATAAGAACACACCTCTGATTTTATAATGCCAGTCATTAAATAAAGGTAACATTTATTATTAGGTTTGGCCATGTTCATTTCCCAGTCTGGTTAGCCTCCAGAGACTGGTGTGGTCCTCCAGGCTGCTGGCCAAGCTGTGGACACCTTACAGGGGGGGGGGGGAGCTGGTGCATGGAATGCCAAGTGTCTGCTGTGCCGCCCTGTGGTGGTGAGGCTAAGCAGAGCCTGTCTCCCTTTTCTTCCCTCTAGGAAGGCGCTTTTGTCTACTTGTCTGTAGTAGGAAATGTTGCAGATTCCCAAGGCTTGATTGCATCTTTATGTAAGTAATTAAAAACATTTGCATTTGAAATGTCTGAGGAGATTAATTGCAAGAATGGCTGTCGATGAACTGAATGTCTATATCACATATTGTATGATTCCATTTACATGTCCTGTCCAGAAGAGGTGAATCTACAGAGACAGATAACAAATTAGTGGTTGCCGGGACTGGGGATGAGAGAGGATGTGGAAGGGAAAGTGGGTGACTGCTAATGGGGGCGGCTTTCTTGTTAGGAATGTTCAGTTAGATTGTGTCTATTCAGATCTGTGAATGTACTAAAATTGGAATTGTGTGCCATGTGAATTACATCTCAGCAAAGCTATATAGTAAACAGAGTGTAGACAGCTGCGGTGTGCCTCAGTGGTGGAGCACTTGCCTAACATGTGAGCCCCTACACAACACTGGAAAACAAAGAAAAGACACCAGAAAGCCTGCAGGATTTAAACTGGGTGCTTCCCCATATGTGCTTTATATACATTTACTTTGTAAAACTTGATTTTCATTTCTGTGTGTGTGTGTGTGTGTGTGTCTGTGTCTATATATGTGTGAGTTTGTGCATGTGAGCAGTGTCCTCAGAGACCAGAAGAGGGCATCAGCTCCCCTGGAGCTGGGGTTACAGGCCGCTGTGAGCTGCCCAGTGTGGATGCTGGTATTGAACTCAGGTCTTCTGGCAAAGCATACATATCCTTAACGGCTGAGCCACCTCTCCAGCTCCCAGTTTGTTTTTGATTGTATGTCTATACCTGTCTTCTAAATAATTCTCCAAACTCCTCCTGCCCTGTAGAGCTATCGAGTAGTTTCCCCATCTTAACACTCAGTGTAAATCAGCCAACACTTAGTTGACTGATACTGACTTCCCAGAATGCTCTATACTAGTGGGGCTAAGTCGGCGAGTCAGGTGCCTGCCTCTCGTGCTTGCTCTTTTCAGGTTTGACATCTGCAGTTCTGCATTGTCTACTGTGTGTCTTTTCCTTTTCCTTATTTTCTTTATTATTTTACTCTGCTTTTATCTTCATTTATTTATTAAGTGTCTATATGTATGGTATATGCAAGTATATGTGGGTGTGTTTCACGTTCTTATTTCTTTTATGCTTTTTATTTTTAATTCATTTATTTATTCTCCGTGTGTGTGTGTGTGTGTGTGTGTGTGTGTGTGTGTGCGTGCGGAGGACAGTTTTCGGGAAGTGGTTCTCCCCTTCCGCCAGGTGGTTTCCTAATAATCAAACTCAGGTTGTCGGGCTTGCTTGGTGGCAGGTGCCTTTACCAGCTGAACCAGCTCACCAGTCCTAATTTATCATTTTATTTTATTATCTTTGGTGCTGAGGATAGAGCTACGGCCTTGCTCATGCTAAGCACATTCTGTGTTACTGAGCTGTGTCACCCCCAGCCCTATTGCATTTCTGGCCTGGCCTGAAGTCACATGCTCACACCAAGCTCTTTGTGGACACTCTCATTCACTATTAGTGTTAGGAAATGTCCAGAGAACCGAACTGTCTCATTTCAGTCAGTGCTTCTGAGAACAAAATGTGCCGTCTTTGGTCCCTCCGGTCCTGTGCTGTGTTCAGGCAAGGGATCTGAGCCCCTTTGCCACAGCCCTGCTGCTGTAGCTCCAGGCTGGGCTCAACCTCTCTGTGTTAAACTTGGCTTGAGGTTGGCTGCAAAGTCATGAGCCTGGAGGTCCCAGCCTGAAGCACCACCCCGCCCTCGTGTGTGTTCCTCTGCTCCCCTTTGTCAGAAGGGCGTGCTGCAGCTTCGACGCTGGCTGCCCTGTTTTTAGCATCAGAGAAAGTGACTAGTCCAGATGTGGCTCAAGTCCACGGAACGTGAACATTTGACAGGTCTTTCTGTGTCTCCATCTTTAGGTGAACTGCCCTTTTATTTTGAAAGCAAATGCTCTAGAGCAGTTGCTGATCCAGAGGGTCCAGGCCAGGACCTCCCGGAGGCTGGCCATGACTTCAGGCTGCAGGCCACCCTCGTCCCCTCCGGATGGCAGAGCATGCAGCAGTGGTGGGGCGCAAAGCCTCCCCCCTCAGCCATGGCCTTGCCTCTTCTCCCTCTGAACCACTGCCTCCTGCAGTTGCCAGTCACAAAATAAATGGAATTGATCACATCATCGTGATTTTTAACCCTGGCGTTGGACCCTTGGTTCAGGTTTAGCAAGGTGGGCAGCGGGTAGAGTTCATCAGCAAGGGACATACCAGAGGTTCACATGTGATCTGGTAGGACAGCAGGGCCACCATCAGGCCATCCGTCTGCTTTTCTCTGCCCTCTCCAGACACTCCTGGGCTTCTCTCACTTACCTCCAGCTGCAGACATTCTGCTTCCAGACCTGGGGTGTTTGCACATGCTCTGCTCCGGAGCATCCCATTCTTTACCCAGTCGTTCTTGTGATATGAGGCCTGCCAGGACTCAGGGCTCGGTATTCTGCTTGCCACCAGGTGGGGTGGGACACACCTCTAACCACAGTACTTGGCGGGGTGGCGCGGGCGGGGTGGCGCGGGCAAGGCGGGAAGATTGCCAGTTGGAGGCCAGTCTGGTCTGCATAACAAGACTACCTGAAAAAAGCAAAGGGCCGGGGGATAGCTCACTGGTTGCGTGTTTGCCCAGCATGCACAAAGCCGTGGGTTTGGTCCCAGATCAGACCACAACCGTGATGATAAAAATAAGAAGTGAATTTAAAAATGATATGCCTTGACGTCCAGTAAAATCTGGAAGACACCCCAGTATTTCCATAGCTAAGAGTCACTAGCCATCAGCCCTCTTGATTGTGGAGACCAGACACTGTGCTGGTTCCTATGGAGTGGGCCATAGAGTTGTCAGATGAACCCATCACGTTCTCTTAAGGGACCGGCCGCACCCTGTCCTGTTCCCACCAGCCCCACCAGCAAGGCCCTGCAAGTTCACTGCCTTCCCAGCTGCAGCCCTCTTAGGGCCCTGCACGGCGCAGTGGCCTCCTCCCTGGGATGTGAGCGGATGTCACAGTGGCCGGTCCCGTCAAGCACCTTTCTGACAGAGCACGATGAAGAGGTGGATCATTAGGGAATCTTCCTGGTCTCATTTTTCAATCTAAGCACCACATTTACTTTTGTCCTTCCTAGCAGGAGCCACTTGCATCCAGACCTTATGGCTGCATTCTCAAGGCCCAGCAGAGACAACCCCTCTGTGCTCAGAAAATACTGTTGACTAAGCGGCTAGAGAGATGCTTTTTGGTCTGGGTCAGTTCTTAGCACCCCCATGGTGGCTCACAACCATCTGTAACTCCAGTCCCAGGGCATCTGAACCTTCTCCTGTCCTCCACAAGCACCAGGCATGTACAGGGTGCACACACATACATGCAGACAAAACACCCATACACATAAGATAAATAATCTTTAAAAAGAATGAATAGAAATAGTAGTTTGGAGTTAGTTCTGTTTTTAATGTCTAAGCATTTACTATTCTCTCCCCTCCGAAAGAATTGACATTTTGCATAAATGATTCTCCTAGATTTTGGATACTTCAATTGGTTCATTTTATTTCTCGTTTATACATTTATATTTAGGGAAATTTTTATCTTTTCAATATTGCCTTGCTTTCTGGTTAAGACAGTTATTTCTGAACATGGCAGATGCTCCACCAAGGTCGAGTGATGATGGTGTGTGTGGCCTTACATGGAGACTCTTCACCTATGTGGTCCTCTCAGGATAGCCTTTCTTGAGAGACCTTACTAGATGATCCCAAGGGATCCTTTCTCTGGCCACTATGAGAGGAAAGCTCCCTACTGCTTTGTCGGTCATATATCAGAGTTCATTTCTAACCAGTTACACCTTCTCAGTGTAACATGAGAGCATGTTTGAAAGGAGAGCGAGCTAGAGATGTCCACTCTTGACTCCCATCATCTGAGAGTTTGAGATCGGCATGTACTGCTATTACCAGTTAAAAAAATAATCAGGGTGCTCACTTTGGCAGTGCATAAACTAAAATAGAAACCATACAGAGAAGATTAGCCTGGCCACTGTTCAGGGATCACATGGAAATTCCTGAAGCAGTCCATAAAAGTCAGTAAAATAATTAGGGGTTGGAGGGATGGCTCAGTGGTTAAGAGCACTTGCTGCTCTTACAGAGGACCTCAGTTCAGTTCCCAGCACTCATACTGGGCAGTTCACAACCACCTATATAACTCCAGTTCCAGGGTACCCAACAGCCTCTTTTGGGCATCCATATACACATGTGTGTACACACATGCACACAAACACACACACACACATTCCACATATTCATATTCTCTCTCTCTCTCTCTCTCTCTCTCTCTCTCTCTCTCTCTCTCTCTCTAAATCTTTTAAAAATACTAGTAACAATTAAAGCAGGAATAAATATAGCCTCTAAAGTGCTGGTCTGAAAAGATTCTTGAATATACTACTTTCCAGTTATTACCTGGAAGGGTGGGGTGGCTGTTTCTGCTAAACACTGTCGATTTGGGGTTCACTCTGGAGTTCAGTTTGCATCCTCCTAGACCCTCAGCACTCACTTGTCTTCTGTTAGTGCTTTCAGAACTTGAACTATATCAAGTTCAAGGCAGTACTGATGCTGTCCCAACTCTCATACAGTCCAGGATTCCCTGCCCAGGGAATGGTACCACCAACAGTGGGCATGTCTTGCCACCTCACTTAATGATATCACAACAGCCCCAGCCTCCACCCTAGAAGCCCATCTCCCATGTGATCCTAAGGTGTGTCAAGTAACAGTTAACACTACTGTTCCAGGCTTTCTTTTGGGCCACCAACCAGCTCCCAAATCATGACACAGACTTCTTAATAGTTATGAATGTTGAGCCTACTCTTACTTTAATGTTTCTCTTTATCTATGTTTTTGCCTTGGGGCTTTTTACCTTTCTTTCTGTCTTTCTGTCTATCTTACTTTCCTGCTCTCTCTGTCTGTCCTTCTGGCAGCTGCCTGGCTTCTGGCCCTGGGCATGCCTTCCTCTTCTTGTTCTCTTCTTTCTTCTCTCCTCTCAAGCCTAGATTTCTCCTAGTCTCTCTGCTTGCCAGCCTTGCCCATCCCTCTTCTGCCTAGCTATTGGCCATTCAGCTTTTTATTAGACCAATCAGGTGCCTTAGGCAGGTGAGGTGAAACAGCAACACATCTTTATGTAATTAAACAAATGCAGAGTAGCCAAATGGAACACAACTTTACATCGTTAACAAAGGCAGAAGAAACAAATGTAGCACACCTTTATACAGTTACAGTAATATTCTGCAGCATAGGCGAATGTAACACATCTTTGCTCAGTTAAAATAATATTCCACAACACTACCATCCTACTGAAGTGTGTGTGTGTGTGTGTGTGTGTGTGTGTGCGCGTGCGTGCGTGCGTGTGTGTGTGTGCGTGTGTGTGTGTGTGTGTGTGTGTGTGTGTGTGTGTGTGTAGATTAGAGGACACCCTCAGGTATCCTCAAGAATGGCATCTACCTCCTGTCACACAAGGTCTCTCATTGGCCTGGAACTCACCAATTAGGCTCATTGCTAATTGCTGGCCCAGAGGTCCAGCAAGCTTCATGTGTCCTGTTTATCTATCTTACCAGGGCTGAGATTGCAAGTATGAGTTGCCTGCCTAACATTTTTACGTGGGTGCTGGGGATTGAACTCAGGTCCTCATGCTTGCAAGGCCAGAGCTTTGCCAACTGAGTTACCTCCCCAGGCTCTAAAACCATCTTTACTAAATATTGTGCTTGCAAAATTTGACTGTGTTGAATTAATTTAAAATCCTGCAAACTGTAGTGAAGAGGGCCAAGGGTCGACTGCACATACATGAATGTGCTTGGAAACTGTATTTTCCAAGTAGAGCAGCTCCTCTGTCTTCCGTCAAGGGTGAGGGACACAGTGGTCCCAGGCTTCCCCTGCCCTCCACAAGCATTGTGAAGGTTGTAAGACAGTGGCCATTTTCGTTAACTGGCACAAAAGGTTTGCTAGTCATAGACCAGTAGGCGAGACCAGAGGACCCAGAAACAAACCCTTGTAACACCACAGCCCCCAGATGTTGGACAAAGTGACAAAAACATACATTGGGAAAGAAGACCTCTTCAACAGTGGTGTGAGGAGCACTGGAAAACCCATGAGGAAGAGTGGAGCTAGCTTCTCTCCCACCTTGTATAAAAACCAACTCCAAAGGGATCAAGCTCCTTAATGTAAGGCCTGAAATGCTAAACTGCCAGAGAGAAATGTAGGGAAACCGCTTCAAGACAGAGGCACAGGTGAGGATTTCCCGAACAGAAATCCAATAACACGGAGAGTAATGGCAAGAATTGGCAAATGGGATTTTGTGAAGTTTAAAAATTCCTGCTCAGTAAAGGAATGAGGAGCGTCCACAGAAGGAAAGATAATATTTACCAACTATACCTCTGGCACAGGTTAATATCTATAATCTTAAAGAACTAAAAAAAATTACCAGGACAGCCAGGCCTACACAAAGAAACCCTGTCTCACAAAAAAAAAAAAAAAAAAAGAACAACAATAACAACAAAAAAAAAAAGCAAAAAAATTTAAGGGGCAAAACCAAATCATCCAATCAATTAATGGGCAAGTACCACATTTCTGCAAATCTAAACTAAAAGCTATATATGGCATGGAAGTAGAAAGTTGCTGTTTAGGGGAGAAAGGAGATCAGCAGAGAATATAATCGGGTGGTGAGCATGAATAGAATGAACTGATATGGTTGTCTGACATTGTCATAATGGAGCCCATTTGTACGCTGCCTAAATAATTAACCACAAAAAGTGTTTGCCGGTTAGAGACTAAACTCAGGCATTTTGCCTTTAGGGAAAGAATATGGCAAGGCTGATGGAAGATGGCTGTATTCTGACCCAACCATTGTGTCTCTGGAAATTCTGACTGTTGTCTTGGATGGGTTTCTGGCATTGGTTCTCATTTACGCCATAGTCAAGGAGAAATATTACAGGTAAGTTCACTCCTGTCCAGTGGGAGGGGAGAGACATTAGCTGCCCAGTGCCCAAGTGACACATTTATCCACAAGACAAAAGCTTTCCGTAAGACTTCAGGACAAGATGTAAAGCTTTATAACTGAAATCTCAGACATGAAAGAGTCCTCTCAGCTTTTAATCCCCTTCCACCCCACCTTTACAGATAACTAGCAGTCATTTTTTCTTGATTCCTTTAACATTGTTTTGGCTCCATGACCACACTTGCAGACAGATTACAAATTTACACGTGTACTGCCTCAAACGTTGATAATATTTGCGTGATTGTGTGTCGGTCGTGGGTAATGAAAACCCTTTACATATTTCATTGACTTTGGAGGAAGGATAATCGTCCATCTTTTACAACAGATGAAACTGGCTGATGTCAAGATTCATCTCCAGGTCTCTTGGAGGGTCAGCGGTGACCTCACTAAGTCCCCCTGAGAACAGTGCAGGGTGCTCAAGTGTCCTTAGAACTCTAAACGCTGGTCGAACAGTGCTGGGAAGGGCAGCGTGCTTCTGCCAGCAAAGATGGCGTCTTCACTGTCTAGGCTGACCTGGCCCATCAAAGGAGCACCACGCAGAAGCCCACAAGTTTCAGTACTAAAGACCGCTGGTGCTCCCCTACATAAAGGACGCCCTAATTCAGAGTGCCAGGTTGTACCTGCTTCCCTTCGTGTCTTCTCTCCACAGGCACTTCATACAGATCACCTTGTGCGTGTGTGAACTCTACGGTGGCTGGATGACCTTCTTCCCTGAGTGGCTTGTGGGGAGCCCCAACCTCAACACCAAGAGCTGGCTCTACCTTTGGGTCTATTTGGTGTTTTTTAATGGCCTGTGGGTTCTGATCCCGGGACTGCTGCTGTGGCAGTCATGGAGGGAACTACAGGAGACACATTTCCAAGGGGCCAGTTTAGAGAAAAAGTACGAGTAGAGTCTGGAAACGTTGCGCTCTGATGTTCTGCTGTGTGAGTCAGGATTGACCGGACCTTCCAGTCAATACTTCCTTTTTACAGTGTTGTTTCCAGACAGCCGTTACAGATGGATGTTGGTTTGTGTCCTTTGATTAAATGACAATATAAAGAAAGGAGGACATGGGGTGTGGTGCTTGCCTAGCATTCCCAAGGCCCCGAGTTGCACTCTCAACCCTACAAAGGGGTGGCGGGGTAAGTCTTCACTTGTAATAAGATCATGTTTAATGAGGTGCTCTTATGACTTGCATGAGTGTTATGCCATGTTAGAAAATGAGTATTGCAGAATACTGTAAAGAGCAGGATAAATTTTTATTCCAAAAGAACCATTTTGCTTCAGCTTTTTTCTTCTCAGTGGTCTCTGTGGGTTAATGGTGTAAACCTAGAAGTAAAAGGGATGCTTCTGTTTTACACTTTTTCAAGTGCCCGGAGTGGTGTGGACGTGTGTACTTGGCAAGCTGAGGAGGATCATGGGTTTGAGGCCAGTCTGGGTGACATAGCATGTGTCCTATCTCAATAAAAAAGAAAGTGGGGGGTGGGGTTTGAGAAATGGTTTCTCTGTGCACCCCTGGCTGTCCTGGAACTCACTCTGTAGACCAGGCTGGCCTCGAACTCACTGAGATCTGCCTGCCTCCACCTCCCGAGTGCTGGGATTCAAGGTGTGCACCAACACAACCAGCTGGTAAAATTTTAACAATATAACTATAACATAAATTCTAATTTGATGCAGTGCAATTTGTGCCCTAACAGTCTGGGTGATGGAGAGGAGTAGAGCACAAGCTTGGTGTCTGTGCTCTGCACCATGACGAGACAGGGCCATGTAGTGTCTAAACTTGCTGGAGTCCGTTCCCTCTGGGTCCTAGGCGTTGAACCCAGGTCGTCAGGCACCTTCACCCTCTGAGCCATTTCACTGACTCCTCCAATGTGGCTTTATGCTCCATGAGCTCCCCTGCTTTGGGGGCCGTTGTGGAGGGGGAAGCCAGAGAGAGACCAAGAAGGGGGTAGCCCCAGTGGTGGCCTGTTGGTCGTGCTGTACCTCTCTTGGTAGAGTCCCCTCTGTGGTTTGGAAGTCATCCCCAGAAGTTGTACCTTGTAACTCAGAGATTTGATCCCAGATACAGACCTCACAGAATGTCTGATAGGGGCACCAGACATGGTGGGTATTTTTCACCCCAAATGTTTGGAAATAGATGTTCACTCTCTGATGAGTAGACACAGTGCCCTAAAAACAAAGAGAGCAGAACTGATACTCACAACATCACAGAAGGTGGGAAGACCATGCCTGGCGAATGCAGTGTACGATGTCTGTAAATTTCACAAACACAATGTAAGTTGAGCATCCCTGACCAGAAACGATTAGGGACAGAACTGTTCCCTAGCTGGTGGAATATGTGTGTGAACTGTATAGGGTTTGATTCCCAGCATCCACACGGTGGCTCACAACTGTCTGTAACTCCAGTCCCAGGAAAACCCAATGCCCTCGTCAGACACCAGGCACACACGTTACATAGACATGCACACAGGCTTTAAACATTCAGACACATAAAATGAATAAATAAATAAAATATTTTAAGTCGAAATTTCGCTTGGAACTGTAAGAATCAGTTGCCCTGTGACTTCTCATCGTATCCGTTGTGTGGATGCCGAAGAAACTAGGAAACATAGGATTGGAAGAGCAATCTTGAGGTTGTGGGAGAGGGAGGAGGGTGATTAGAATATGTGGGACATGAAGGCTGGGAGTCCTGGGTTCTATAAGAAAGCAGGATGAGCAAGCCATGAGGAACAAGCCAGTAAGCAGCACCCCTCCATAGCCTTTGCATCAGCTTCTGCCTCCAGGTTCCTGCCCTGTTCTTGTCCTGACTTCCTTTGGTGATGAATTGTGTTGTGGAAGTGTAAGCCAAATAAACTTTTTCCTCCCTGACTTGCTCTTGGTCTTGGTGTTTCACCTGGCATGTACCAAGTCCTGGATCTAACCCCCAGTGCTGCATGGCTGGGTGTGGTGGCATACACCTGCAATCTCAGCTCTCAGGAGGTTGAGGCAGGAAGTTCAGAAGTTCAAAGTCATCCCCAGCTGCGTACATAGTTCAAGGGCAGCCTGGGTTACACTAGACAGGAAGGAGAAGGGAGCAGCGATGTGTTTTGCCCACCCCCACCTGCTGTTATTAGTGCTCTAAATTTCTCTTGCGAACCCCTTCATTCCAGAAAAGCATTAAGCTGGTGTCTTCATAATCCATCTGAGAAGAGTCCAGGTGATACCTACTATGTCCTTGTGATTTGTCTTGGCTCCGCTAATCCTGAATGGTGACACCCGAGTTCTAAGAACAGGCTACATGTTGAGGTGTGAAAATTATAAAGCCTTGCCAAAGAGAGACTGAGAGACCAAAATACAAACAATAGGTTTATTATGATTGGTTGAATGTCAACTTGCCCCAAATTAGAATCACCTGTGTAAGGAGCCACCCCTGAAGAACTGTCCTG
>CABHPQ010161001.1:39570-71179 GCA_902168405.1 Peromyscus aztecus | reverse complement strand
TCAAGTGCCTTTATCCACTGAAGCATCTTTTTAAATCCATTCCCAATAATGACCATTCTTGCATTGTTTTCTTTTTCTTTCTCTTTATCTATTAGCATATGAGGGAAAATATACATAAAAAGTAGACAAAAGAATGTAGTCATTGAATTATAAATAGTTCTGTCTTCCCTTATTGTTAAGCTTAACAGCTTCAACTGTCATCTCTCCTAATCTTACTGTTAAATGTATTAGGTTTATAATTTTAGTCTTGATTAAAAAAAATCAATTAAAACTGAATCTCCTAGGGATGTTAGACATAATATCCACTTCAGAAAAACAACATCATATAAAATATATATATATATGAAATAGGTATATGATGAACACAGCAAAGTGGAACAACAGTTTTGATGGCTGCCAAGAGACTTATTATTAAATGACATCATTACTAATAACCATCAATTGAGGAAATAGAAGCCATCCTAAATTTTTTTTTCCATTCCATAAAAATGTGTTGGAGTGAACAAAGTTTCTCATGTAGACTATAACAGGTATGTTGCTAAATATGCCAGTTTTCACCATGGACACAGAAATGAGATTACATTTGACTAAATTCCGAGAATACACTATGAACAAGGGTTATGAAATATCACACCCTTGGAAACAAGAATTCCAGCATGGCAATATATATTTTTTACTTAAGATTGAGCTTAAAACTAACATATTACACAGCTAGTGCAGAAGGGGGCCAGGTCTGAGCATAAAAAACAATCCAGCCCAAAGAACTACAGGCAACTTAACAGTGCTGACTGAGATGTAGAGGCCTACTCTTCCCTGGGGACAGGCACATCACTTGGTTAGCCTTACCAGGTAATCATATCACTTGTGTGTGAGAATGTGCACATGTGCATGTGTACGTGTGTGTGTGTATGCATGTGTACGTGTGTGTGTGCATGTGTGCATAATAACAATTAACAATTAATGCAAAAAGAAAAGAGGTCATACATTTGAAATAGACCAATGAGGATTGCAGGGAAATTTTTGTAGGAAGTAAAAGGATGGGGAAAATGATGCAATTATAGGGTAATCTCAACAACTAGAAGAAGAAAAAGAAAATGAAACACAGATCTTTCCTCTTCCACTTACTGTTATGCCCAGATGGCGGGGACCCCCAAAAGACCACCACGGAGGCCAAATCCCATATATAAAAGCAAAAAGCTTTTATTTCAATCTCAGAGCATGGTCTCTTTGTCTGTCCAACACATCAGTGAGAGCAGAGAGCCCCCATCCTGGATGGGTTAGGGTTTTTTTGTTGTTGTTGTTTTGTTTTGTTTTTTTGTTTTGTTTTGTTTTTATCATGGTTGGAGTGAAAAAATTTCCAGGATTCAGGACACTGATTGGCTGGCATTTGTTTAGGGGTATAGGTGTGTGCTGGGAATGTTTGGAATGTCAGGTATTTTCCCTTAGATGCTGGCCCTCCCTGAGTGGGATCAGTTTATGGCTTTTTCTGGGGACTGGGTGGTACCTGCCAGTAAGACTATCATGGCAGCTATGTAGTCAAGCTGTTTTAGGCCCCCCACACTTACTAAAAATTAACAGTTTGTAACTATGAAATTGCTGTCATACAGGATCAACTACACAAGTATCTGTATATACTAGTGGCATTAGTTCAATATTATTTATGACTCCGAGGAGACCCCTCAGGTTATTTCATGATTTTTCAAGAGTATTGATTTGAGAAGTCCTAAAAGTTCCAGTTTATCCACAAAGAATATATTTCTTTTTTTTGCATTGACTTCATACCCAGCTGATGTTCTTTAAAATGTTACCAACAATTACTCCTCGAAACTCCTTATGAGAAATGCTGGTTACAGAATTTAGTGTAAATAAAGTAGCAAGACTTCTTTGATTCTCAGGAACAAAGAGAAACATATATTTAAATTTTAGCAAACAATGAATTTACAGGATTAATATATATGATAATGAATTTAGTATTAACCTTCACAGGTATTTCTTTGGCTATTTGTAATCTCAAATTTAGATAAGCATATTGATTCAACTGTTTATTCTAGAAGAATAGAAATCTCTCTCTCTCTCATACACGTGTGTGTGTATCTATTATATATTTACCTATTATAGACATAGCCCACATTGATATATCTTCCATCTATTAATCTTTTATGTTATTTGTGTATCTAACTTGATACAATAGTCTGTATATAAAATAGTAAGTTGTGATTTCTGATCATGTTACATCAGTGGTTGCTAAGTAACTCCTGTTCAAATATCATCTAAAGAATGATTTCAAATTCTTTCCAGGTATGTGTCTTTTTTGTAAGCACCACGAAGAAACAGAGTAGTACTTCACTGGATTCCAGTGTACATTTCTCTAATGATTAATGACATACTTGTCATGTGTATAGGTTCTTTGGTAATTTGTCTGAAGATTTTTCTATTTAGTCCTTGTTCATAATTATTCTTATTAAATTTTGATGTTTTAATGTATTCAGAGATTCTTCAACAGATACGTGATTGGCAAATATTCTTACACCTCCCTCACATGCTGTAACCCTCTTTCGTACAAGTTCCCCTCTGGCTTTCACGACTTTCTCTCCTGTATGACTCACTGAGCTCAATTAGAGTTTCTTGTCAAGCTTCAGTGGAGGCTATTTACGAGACCATGCAACTATACCACTGAAGAAAATGACACTACCTTCCCTGAGAACCATTAACTGTCAATTGTCCCTCCAGAGAGTGGTGTGACCTCCTGGGCCTCTAATCCAGGATGAAATGTCAATGTGCCCACTGTTGTGCAGAAAACCACAGCTGCTACCATTGTTTTGCTCAACAAATAACTTGAAATCTAAATTGGCATTTAGATGTTTACTGTGACAACTGTGCTCTTGGCATTTGATTCGCAAAATATTTACCTAAAATAAAATCACAGACATTTATTGAGATCTTTTACTCTAGAAATTTTCTAGCTTTACTTTTACAAGTTTGTCTTTAATAAAGTTGGATATAATTTTATGTATGACTGAAGTTCGTCTGTAATATTTGCAAAATATAATCAAACAAGAATTATAAAGACTACTAGTATACATGGAGTTTATACAAAATAAGTTCAGACAACTGGTTATATGTGCATCATTTTTTTCTTTTTTCATATTAATTTAATTTTTTGGTACTGGAATCGAATACAGAGCCTCATGAAGCCAGGATTCACCACTGAACTATAAACCCTAGCCACTTTTCTATGCCTAAATTTAGAAAGTTTATCTCTAAATTGTCTAAGCCAGCCTTAATCTTGTTCTATAGTCCATGTTACTTACGGATTATAAACTTCCTGCATCAGGTTCAAAGTAAGTATTATTACAGACCCAGATTTATCATTATATTTTATGAGTGATAGATATGTTTGCTTGTTAAATTTTAATTAGTATCTCCTGGTGCTGTTTGAAGTTTAGAAATCACAAGGGGGCACTCTTTCACAAACTACATCATGAGAAAGGACCATGATTTCAGAAGACTATTTTTTATTTAATAATTGTATTTATTTTGAGATCTTCATAAATGAGCATTGTAACTGTAGCATTTCTGCCTTCAATCTCCCTTCTACAACTCCCCATGTATCAAAGTCTTTCCAAATGGCTGATCTCTTCCACAATTATTAATACAGATAAACAAATATATGTGCATCAATCTATATAGATATATGTATATATGTGTATATATGCATATATAGGTAATCTATTGAGTATGTTTATCTTGTTCACATGTAGATATGTTGAGGGCTGACTGCTTGGGATTGGACAATCTGTGTGGAATATCATCCCTAGATAAAAAGTGTTTATTCTTCCCTGAGCAGACATTGAATCCTCTGTATCTCTCCATCTAGGGGTGGGACTATGTGGAATTGCCCCTTTCTGTATTAACATATCAGTTTCTTTTGTCACTAAACTCTTCCTTACTCAGGCAACCATATTGTTGTGAGGTCAACGGATCAGTTCTCTGACATATACAGGAGACACTATCTCACAGCAGACTTCTTGGACTTTTGGCTCTTAGAATCTTTCTGCCTCATCTTCCATGTTTTTCCCAGAACCTGGGGTGTGGAAGTTGCATTGGAGATTTATCAGTTGGGGTTGGGCAATCCATCATCACTTATTCTCTGTATTTTGACCACTGCAGATCTTTGTAACAGTCTCAATCAGCTGCAAAAAGAAGCTTATTTGATGAGCAGTGAGAATCACACTTATCTGTGGGAATAAAGTTATCTATTCTGAATACAGTTTGAAATTATATTAGCTTAGGGGAATGGCAGTTCTCCTAAGGTTCTTTTCTGGGTCTATGATTTCTTCAGCCATTGGCTAGCTTTATAATTCAAGCCATGCATTGCCTCTTATTGAGTGGACTTAAATCCAATTAGACCGCTATAGGTTACCCAAAAGACACAAATGCAGTTATTACATCTCTGCAGATAGTTTACCAGTCCAGTCATTGTTTTGGTTCAAAGATTGTATAGTTGGGTAAGACTAACATTTGCTCCTCTCCCTTGGCTGCTTATTTAACACCTTCTTATTCTATAGGATCCAGTCACCAGAACAGTTTTCCAGATCAATTCCAGCATATTTCCCTCTGATTCCTGTGTGTGTCCAAAGTGTGTGGTGTCTTCAGCAAGAGGGACTTAACTTTTAGTTCCTAGAAGCAACCAATATTAGCAGCAATAGCTAACATTATTTATTTTCCTATTTTATTTTTGAGTTTATAATTTAATTACATTTCTCCTTTCCTCCCTCCAAACCCTTCCATAGAACCCTCTCCACTCTCAAATTCATAGACTTTTCCTACTGTTACTATATGCATTCATAAATATGTATATGAATATGCATTCCTAAACATAACCTATTGAGTACATATAATGCTCCTTGTATGTATTTTTTCAGGGATGACAGTTTGGCACTGAACAATCAATTCATATGTTCTTCACTGGGGAAGGGCACCTCTCCTGTTCTTCTGTTTCTGGCTTTCCTCAGTTGCTTATAGTTCTTGGAACAGAGTTAAGGCCTCATGAGCTTTTCTCTGTCCAATTTGACATATTCATTGATGTCATTCTTGTTCAACTCATATTCAGGATTATTTTGGGAGACTCCTAATCTCTGTTAGATTACTGGATGATTAATGGTTGCCATGTTTGGTAACTGGCCTCTTGTCTCTACCAGAATTTTTTGTTATATATTCTATGTTTCCTGAAGGGAGCATTACCACCCATATTATAACTTAATATAATAATTTGTGTATAAACACATACACACATACATGTGAACATAAAATGATTTTTCATGTTTTCTAAAATCACCACTGGTGTTCTTTATCCCTTATCACTATATCCATCTTGCCTCCTCATCTATTAGTTTTTCCATTCTTTGTTCATAGTAACTGTTTTCTACTGCTCCCCCTTTGCAGTTTTGATACACATATAATACCAATGAGAAGCTTGTAATACTCTAAACAGGTGCTTCTGTCCATTACAAAAACTCAGTTCATGAACGTAAATATGATAAAATGTGACTAATACTGTACAAGAAATAATATTTTCTCTATAATAAATATTTCAACTACAGCCAAAGATTCAATATCATACTTTTCAAATTTTTAATTGTGGATTCCTTTTTTTACTAGGTAGCACACACAATAAACAAATATAATAAAATATTTATAAAATAATTTTAAGACTGATAATGGTAAGTTATCTTGATTCAATTTCTCTGATTGTGGAACATTCACTTGATGTTCAGATTTTTCTCACTTTTCATGTCAAGCTGACTGTACTGTACACTAAAGATTGAAATTCACAATCAGTTGGATTTGAGGTAGATTGATCCCCATGTTTCTGAGGAACCACCTGATTTCCATAGTGACTGTACAAGTTTGCGCTACCACCACCAGTGGATGCATAATGCCCTTTTTATTGATCTTAGCAATTCAGACAGGTGTAAGATGGAATCTCAAAGTAGTTTTGACTTGCATCTCCCAGATGGTTAAGGATGTTGAACATTTCTTCAAGTCTTTCTAAGGTATTTGAGTTTCCTTTATTGAAAATTCACTGTTTAGATCTGTACCCTATTTTTAATTTGATTATTTGCTTTTATTGATATCTCATTTCTTCAGTTCTTTATATATTTTGGCTATTAGTCTGCTATCAGATATGGAATTGGTAAAAATATTATCTCATTCTGCAAACCGCTGCTTTGTCTGAATGAAAGTGTGCTTTGACTTAATAGCAGATCTTTAGTTTCATGAGGTACTATTTATTAAATATTTATCGTGTCTATGCTAAGAGTGTTCTGTTCAGAAAGTCTTCTCCTCTGCCAGTGAATTCAAGGTTTTTCCATGCTTTTACTACTATCAGGTTCAGTGTATCTGGTTTTATGTTGAGGTCTTTGATCTACTTGGACTTGAGTTTTGTACAGGATGATGAGTATAGATCTATTTGAATTCTTCTTCATACAGATATCTAGTCGGCCAACACCATTTGTTAAAGATGCTGTCCTTCTTCCGATGTGTATTTCTGGCTTCCATATTAAAAAAAAATAATATCATGCATCCATGAGTGTGTGGATTTATGTCTGGGTGTTCAGTTTCATTCTATTGATTAACATGTTTGTTCTTATGCCAATACCATATTGTTTTTTTCTATATCTTTGTAGTATAACTAGAAATCAGGAATAGTGACATCTTCAGTAAATTTTATTATTATTATTTGGGATTCGCTAATCTGTTATTTTTCGTTTGTTTGTGTTTTTTTAATATAAAGATGGGTATTGTTCTTTCAACGTCTGTGTTGGAATTTTGATGGGGATTGCATTGAATCTGTAGATTACTTTTGGTAGGATGACTTTTCTTACTGTGTTAATCTTACTGATCCATGAGCATGGGAGATCTTTCCATCTTTTGACATCTTCTTCAATTTCTTTCTTCAAAGACTTGAAGATTTTATCATGCAAGTCTTTAGAGTTACCCAAGATATTTTATGCTGTTTGAGGCTATTGTGAAATTTACCAAAAACATGCTTCATCTTACCACAAAGACATTTGCTCAACCATGCTCATTGCTGCTCTATTCATATTAGTCAGAAACTAAAAAACAACCCAGATTTCCCTCAACAGAAGAATGAATAAAGAAAATGTGGTACACGGTGGAGTATTACTCATTTCTTAAAAAAAATAACATCATGAAATTTGCAGGCAAATGGATGAAATAAGAAAAAAAATCATGCTGAGTAAAATAACCCAGACCCAGAAATATAAATATATGATATGCATTCCTTTACATGTAGATATTATCCATTAAATAAATGATAGTCAAGCAACAATCCATAGTACCAAAGAGGTCAGGTACAGAGGAAGAGACTAGTGGAGACATATGGATAGATTTCCTGGGAGGGGAAAATAGAATAGATTTTGTCAGTAGACTGGGGATAGAGGGATTCAAACAAGAGGATCAGGTATGGAGGGGAGAGGAGATATGTTTGAGGGAAGGGATGTGGTAAGGAGAGACAGCTAGAATTGAGGGGCATTTGGAAGGTGGTACAGAAGCCTAGTGCAGTGGAAACTTCCTAAAGTATATGAAGGTGTTCCTAAAGAACTCTTCAAATGTTCTTCAAATAATGACAAAGGCAGAGTCCCAGCTGCCCATCTTTTGTCACCAAATGAAACTTCCAGTTCTGGACTGGGTTTTATCCAATGGCGTTGTTGGCCAAAAGGGGTCCCATGGAAATTCTGAAACAACCCAGGTGGTTGCCAAAATAAGAGATTGCCTTCCACAAAGGGACAGCAAAGCCCCATTTCTGAAGACAACATCTACACATCTCATGGAACATGGAGAAGTTGAGCTGGTGCCTGCACAGAACCTTCACCCTTATCCTAGTGTTTTTGGTATAGGAAGGTACTCTGCAGGCTACTGAAAGAGCAAGGTAAACACTCAAAGAGCCACAAAACCTTTGGTCTAAAATCTGTGTGACTGAAAAATATGTTAGTACAATGGTAGCTTTTGGAAGTAATCCATCAATGTCTAGTTTGACTTAAGGCCCTCACCATGAGATAGAACCCATACAGAACACTGCTTGGGTACCAAGAACCAGAGACCACATAGTCTGGAGAACTATCCTAAAAGCAAACACCACTAGTCTAAAAAACAAAAGTAAAAGAAAAGTAACAATGAAATGACTCCTAATGATATTCTGCTATAGTCATAGCTCAGTGTCTTAATCGTCCATCATCAAAGAAACTTCCTCTTGTAGCAGATGGGAATAAGAAAGAAACCCCCAGCCAGATATATATGAGATGTCTCTATCAAGTCCCCCCTCTCTCCCAGAGCACAGGGATCCCTCACAGAAGAAGAGGCAGAAAGAGGGTAGAGGACATCAGGAGAACAAGGCTCTCTAAATCAACTGAGCAAAGCTCATATAACTCACTGAGACTGAAGAAGCCAGCACAGGGCATACATAGGCCTGCACCAGGTTCTCTGCATTTGTATTATAGATTTCAGTTGGTTAGTTTTTGGAGACTCCTGAGTTTGTGAATGAGTGAATCTCTGATTCTAGCATGTTTTCTTGGTGCTCTTCTCCTTCTGTTTGTTTTCCTTGTAATGGAAATGTGTAATGTTTTTTTTTTGTTTACATTATTACTTTGTTGTTGTTAAATAAATCAAAATAAATTTATGATTAGGAATTTCCTAGTAAATATGTTCTCAATCGAATCAAGGGTTAAATTAAGTGTGTATAAAATGTCCTCAAAAAAATTTCCTGAGGTCCGGATCCTTTCAAATGGATTCATCACACTTAATGCAAGAGATGGATATTTAATTCTTCATTTAAGAGCAAAATGTTAATCAGTGAAATGATCCATTAGTAAAGAATTTTTCCTGCCTTCAAAGAGCTTATAGTACATGGAAATAATGAGGCAGGCAAATAATTACTACAAAAAAGAATCATTCAAATGCAGTGAGCAATTGGACTATATACGAATAAAAAATAAAATACGCTTGAAGAAACTTGGGTGGCTTCTGGACATTTGATCAAAATATCAAGGTTTGCAAGTATATGAGTGTCCTGATGGGAAACAGTGTATGCTGAGCGCTGCAAAATTTTTTGTTTATTATGGAAATCTGACAGGGGCAGAGGTGGGAAGAGAAGTGTTACTGTTCTGTCACAGAGGTGTCGAGAATGAAGAAAGGATAGCATTTGTGGCATTAGGATTGGAATCACAGTTGAACAAATCCAGATGTGTCGAGTATTCCAGTAAGCAGGGGGCAAGAGAACACTGACTATGGTGAAAATGAAAGGGACTTTATCTGTAGATATAGATAAAAAAAAATTTAAAGAAAGAGTTTTTGATAGTGTTTCTTTTTTGTGTTATTTGTTTGTAACTCATCTTTATCATCCATTTGAATTTTTAAAATTGTAGCAGTAAACAAGAGAATTTCTGTTCTCTGCTTGGTGTATTTCTATTAGAGGAAAATATATAGGTAGTCTCAACATCTGCATTTCTAATAAACTTGTCTGAGGAATAAACAGATTCAACAAAGTTTTGAAACAAAATGCCATTCTAGTTAGCCACTGGACAGGGCTTCAGAGGATGTAATATAATCATGGACGTTCTGAAAGACGTTACACTGGAATAGTATTGCAATTGCAATTTACTTACCAAATATCAGGCCATTCTAAAAATGTCTGGTGGAAGATGAGCCAAAAAAAGACACACGAATATGAAGGACCTGCGTTTTTTAGGAGCATATCACTGGAGAGGGACAGAGATGATGCCGTTAGGAAGTGGTTGTTGGAGACAGAAGAGGCAGAATGACATAAAGAGGCTTAGTGGGTATGTCACACAGAGACATGCAGAAGGAACCAGGAGCCAACAAAGACTTCAATAAACATGAATCATAACACATTTTTTGGGTTAGTTTCCTATGAACTTTGTGTACTTAAAAAGAATGTCAAACATACATAAACTGGAAGCAAACAATGGGAGCTGCCAGTGCTGCTAGGTAAAGGCACCACATTGTAGGAGGACATTAATTAATTTTCTTTTTAATTAAAATGTAATTATAGTATTTCCATCTCTCCCTTTGTACTCTCCTATACATACCACCATACCATCACAAGCTCCATTCCAAAACTCATGGTATCATTTTCTTTAATTACTATTGTTTACACACACACATAATCATTCATAAATAGGTAAATATAAGCATCTCTATTCAATATTGCCTGTATGTGTATGTTTTAGGGCTGACCAACTGTTACTGAAAAAGTTGATTTGACAGTTGCTCTATTTTCTTAATAATATCACATATTGTGAATCTATAAAGGCTAGTTAAGATTTATAAGTCTCCATTTCTTCAGCTGTGAAATGGGCTAATAAAAATAACCTCCTTATTCTTTGCTGGTGTGTTGTTTGGATTAAATCAATCACTTCATAGGTTCTGTGAGAGTATGAGATATTTTATGGGTGCTATTCTGGTCCAGTCTGATAAATTGCCGTTGGCAAGAAGATCTGCTTTCCCAGAATTTGTTCGGATATTGAAAAGACTAAAAAGAAATATAATATAATAATTTTCTTTGTGGAAATCCACAAAGGCAAATACATTTGTGTGAAATATGACTTTTTGGTATTGGTTTTGATTTTAGTGACATCCAAATTCCCATAGCTTTTTATTAGCAGGCATAAATAAAACTGTTTGATTTATCATGCTCAACTATGTATTCTTCTTTCAATATGTGGAGACCACAAGAACCGTGGGAGTTTGAAAGCAGTTCTTTGAGATGAATATTACACTTGATCAAACAGAGAACCACACAAGTTTTTGGCATTTGTTTGTATTTTTTTATCATTTTTGTATTTATTTACTTAAATTTGAAAGTAGGTATAATTAGATCCCAGAAGAGAAAGCGACTGAATCAAAGACTGTGAGCACATTCAGTGCAAAAGTCGTGTTCATTTTAATATTCCTGATAATATGTTTTTTGCTCTCGCTGACAAATTCATATTTGAATTAAATAACACTCCTCAACTTACATATTATATACTGTACCAACAGACTCAATTTTTGGTGTTTGGTCTAATCTTGTTTCTGTTTATTTAAAGTCATATATACAAAGAGTAATTTAATATCTAAATGCATTTTGTCATAGTTTTTAATAACATTTTACTTTGGTTTGTCAACCACAAATACATTTCAATATATGAACCAAGAATTTAGTTGACATATTGCCCTGAATATTTTAGATCATTTCTAAATGTATACATAATATTGCTTTGCTTAATTTCCAATCATAACTATTTCTTTTATTAAAATTCTTTAAGATACAGTTATTTATGAGTTTTTTAAAGACAGTGTAGAAATGGGACAATACATCTATGGCAAAATCCATATCCTTGAAGTAAATCTAATGTTTTTGAAATGAGCCAAATTTGAGGCTAATACTTACTCATTTATTTTACAATTGTTTGTTGAATATTTTTTGTATTCTGGACATGATTCTTATCAGGTGGCATATACCACTGAAAAGAAGAAACCACAAACAGAAAATGGAATTAAGTTGTTATTTGTTTAGAAACAAACATAATAGCCATGTCCGTATGCTGATTAGCATGTATGATATTAGAAAGACGTGGACACTATGGCAACATTAAAGCAGAGTAGGAACTGGCATATCACTCTTATTTTTTCTGTTTTCTCTGATGACCTACTTTTACAAAATTGGCATTCTCACCACCGAGCTCTATATTTATTGTCCTATTTTGATGTTCAGCGCAGACTGGTAGGTATTTCTCCATGCCAGTTCCCAATTCCTATAATAGGAGCATGATTGTTACAGCCTGAGTCTGGGTTCCAGTAAGCAGTAGCCCAAAGCAGACTATGCTGTATAAGCCTCCATTTGAGGGCTCATATGGCACATAAGAAGTTCTCAGGGACAATGAGGAGGGCTTCATGCATAAAGTGCGTTGGCTTACTATCCTCCAGTTCACAATTGTTAAATGGCTTCCACACACCACAAACCTCACTTTGAGAGCATCTACTGCGTTTGATTGTCCAGCCCAGTATGAAAGTTTCATAACCAAAGCTCTTTCTTTGGTTAGTCCTAGGTAAGTATATCTATAAATTTTGTATCTAGCATTGTAACCTTTTGTTTTAGAGGTATAACATGGGAGGAGAAAAATCCATAGATTTATGCAACCCATGGAATCGGCTTATATCAGAGTATAGGTATTTAAACAAGTCACTGATATATTTACTCAGATAATATATTTTATAAAAAAAACTATGTATTAAGCTTTGTAGGAGATTAAAAGTTGATATTTCCATAAAACTTTATTATAAATTCTGACAAATAAATTGCTAAATAAAAATTAAGTTTTTTTTAAAGATTATAAATATCATGAAAGTAACAATTTAGGTTGTAACTTACAAGATAGAGATGATATATTAAGTATCTAAAACTTAAAGCCATAATTCAGTAAATTATTATTAGTCCTCTTATTCAACATGATCTAATTATCTCTAAAAATTCTAAACACATGGCTTCATCTATAGTATTAATTTTAAGTTAGTCAATGTTCTTTCACACTAAGCTTATATCAACTACTTTTTAAAATGTTGGAAAGTGTGCAAAAAAGCTTTTTTTCTTAATTAGCACTAGAGCCAATATTGAGAAATTAAATATGTGATGAGAAATATTTCTTCCTTCATCCTTTGTAAAACACAAGGAAACATTTCCTATAATGGAGAATACTGATGATAGTAACCATGTTCCGTTCTCTATTTTGTGAAACATTTTGATTGATGATTACAGTCCTTGAGTTTAGGATGAAATGACTAATCACCCAACCATATATTCTGTTCTTAGGGATAACATAGTCTGCAGTAAAGGCATTTATATAAAATAATTATAATCCTATAAAGTTTAAAATAAAAAAGGAAGACTTGAGTTAAAACATATCCTGTAAAAAACACAAAAGAATCTAGCTTTACATAGAGAAATGGAGTAAGGTTACAGAGAAAGGCCACTTGAATTTGTCAAATAAAATACATTATCCTAGCCAGGAATGGTGGCACACCTCTAATCCCAGCACGTGAGGGGCAGAGGAGGAAGATCTCCGTGAGTTCAAGATCAGCTGATCTCCATAGCAAGTTCCAGGTCAGCCAAGGCTACACAGTGAGACGCTGCTTCAAAAACAAACAAGCAAACGAAGGTTGTTGTAGACAAATGAAAAGAAGGGATGTTTATCATGGCTCTGAGAGATGGGAGAGCACTGTGAATTCAGACAACTTTAGTTCAGACATAGAAGACAAAACAATAGAGTTAGTAATCAGACAAACATGATGCCAGATGTATGGACACATGTGCGTGTCTATCAGGGGTTTGAGAACAGCTGTATGGTAATAAGGATCTTTCATTTATAAAGCAGCAAGAAACTAACAAGTCACTTGAGGTGTTCAAAGAGGGAATGGCATGAAGTCATCTAATTTTTAAATTGTCATTCTGACAGCCATAGTGAGACACCATTAAACACCCACTGGATGTCAAAAACTAAAAGGACTAATGACAGGAAAAGATGAGGATAGGGGAGCGACTGGTGCACTCCAAAATTTCTCAACTCGTGGGAGTGTAAAATGTACAATCACTTTGGCAAAGTCTCTGAAAACTTTTTATATTGTTAAATAACAACCAAAAAATGTCTAAGCAGAATTCAACTCTTAGGTTTTTTACCTCTGAGAAATTTAAATTATACAGGAATGTGCATCAACACTATTTATTGTAGACAAAATCAATATAATCCAAACACTCAGGGACAATGGATTAGGTAATGATAAATGCACACCATGGAACACTGCTCACTAATGAAGCCAGTAAATTTGTAGCTGAGCTTTACATGTGGCAACGTGAATGGATCTCAAAAACACGCTGAAGAAAAATTTAGACTCCAAAAGGTGTCTAACGACATAAAACCATGCCAATGGAATTCAAGAAAAATCAAACAAATCCATTATTACATAAGTATGACCGTGGCTTGCTCTGAGAGATGAGGATTGACTGGAAGTGGGTGTCAGCAATCTCTGGAGAGCTCAAATTTTCTTGATTGAAATCATGGCTACACGGAACATGAACTTACTAAAACTCACTGAACATTTTATGTTCTGTGGGTTGCAATAAATGTTCTTAACTAAGGAAACTGCTTCCTCACTTAAAAAATAAACATCTGTTAAAAATCTTTGAGGTGCTGTAGAAAGATAGATAAAGATGAAAGTATAGAGAAGGATGCCTAATTCTAGGAAAAACTTTGAAAATGAATCAACAATAATAAATAAAGTTCAGATTTCAGAGATATCTCACAGAAGAGAGAATTCTGTTTGTATTGAGGAACCAAAGAAGAAAATGAATAATGAATGTTTTTTTAATGTCATTGTTAACAGTAGAAATAATAATAACCCCATGAAAACTGAAGAGACAATGAACAAGAATGGCCAGAACAATACTGAAGTAGTAGAACAAGGTCTTTAAACTCACACCACTAGTTGTCATTACTGATTCTAATGCTCCTGTGACAACTTCATGATGGTATTGAGGAAAGAAAAGTCATAATTCAGTGTAACACTGTAGAAATTGAAGTCTATTTAATAGATGGTACAGACAAAGAGATATTCTCATGCAAAGGAATAAACACACCCTTATAAACAATGGCCTTAAAATGAACCAGAGTACTAACACAAAAATCCGAAATTATAAAATAGATGAAAAAAAATAAGAGAACATGTACTCATGACCTCAGGTTGGTAGTGGTTTTTCAGAGGCAAGTTCATGACAAAATCAATAACTCGAATTTCATTAAAAATTTAAGATTCTCATAGTCAGTCACACTTTTGAGTCAGTGAGAGCTCAGTGGATTAAAAGTACATGTTGCCAAGCCTGACAAGCTAAAGTCAGCTCCAGGATAATGATGACTGAAGGACAGAAGCACCTCCCCTACACTGTTCTCTGACCTCCATAAGTACATCATATCATGTACATATCAACATACACACACACACACACACACACACACACACACACAAACATGCACCCAGTCACAAAGACACACACACACATACATACACTCACACACATACACACAAGCACAGACACACACAGTAATTAGATGCAATAAAATATGTTAAATAAATAAAAGAAAGAAAGAAAGTAATTAGGTAAATTTTCAGAAAGCTGAACATTGTCTTATTATCAACTGAGCCATCATACTCCTTGGTTGAAAACTGATGTCCATACAAAAACCTCCACCATTTAGCATAACTGCTGAAGCTTGGAAATAGACAAGTAGTTTTTGAGAGAAGAAATAAATGTAAGTGCATCCAGACAATTGGATTACTAGGCCACGCTGAAAATAAATGAAACATGAAACCCAAGAAAACATGAAAGATCCTTAAGTTCATATTGCTAAACTAAAATGTGGCAAATTTAAAAAGACTATACGATTGGAACTGTGTGATACTCTGAAGAGATATAGCTGTGGTCAGTCAAGGTCAGTGGCTACCAGTTAGAGAGGTAAAAGAGAGAAAGAAAAGGAGAAGCTAAGGTTATATATGGTCTGGAATTCTCTTGTATGGCATTTTAATGGTGTCACCGTACATTAGTCAAGTCACAGAAGGCAGAGCACTAACAGCGATTGCAATGTAAACCGGAGACTCCAGCTAGTAAGGGTGCACTGGCTTAGCTCACCAGCTAATACAAATGAGTCACTCTCATGGGGAAGATTTGGAGGGAATATATGACACTTTATGGGCTTTCTACCCTTTGCTTTTGTAACTTAAAAACCCCTCCTTCAATAATGTATGTTAAAATTTTTAAGCAATAAAATTTAAAAAAAAAAAAAAAAAAAAAAAAAAACAGACAAGACTTCAAATGATATGGATTGCATAGGAGCGTGTTTTTAATTCATGTAGAAAAAGAGAGCAGCAGGGGCTGTCATGATATAATAAGAAATGGAAATCATCTATATAGCATAAGCAAAAGTTTCCCAACTCTATCTTTAGTCTAAGGAATGAAAGCATTTAGGAATAAGTCGAGGAGAGCAAAAAAAAAAGGAGGGGGGGATGGGTTAGATAATTAAGAGTGGAGAAGAAACAGATCGTTAGCCAAGGAGAGTGTTTCCTGTTCTGTCAAAGGCTGTGGATCGCTTTTGAACGTTGCTAAACAGTGTGAAACCTAGGCTACTATTTTTAAGTAAAGTTTGAAGGTTCCGCCATTGTATACTGACTTGAGTGAGGGAATAGATTCGGGAAATAAAATTACAAGTGCGTAGTGACGCCTGTAATAGTGTGGTTACAAAGGCTAGCAGTCCTTCTGAAAATTTTTAAGGAAGCTTTAGTTTACAGAGCTTAACGGAGATGCCTTGGGATTTTTATGACATGTTGTTATTGTTCTTATGGTATACATGATAGGCAACAGAGTTCTAGAATGTACAAAGTGTGTTTAATACTTAAATAAAAGACCATTTGCCACAGCATATTTAGCAAGAAGTGTTTGGTCTTTGAAGCAATGAGTAAAACTTTCTACTTGGGAGTTACAGTGAATCCCTCGGAGAGATATTAATATTTCCAGAGTTCTCTAATTTCTAATGCATTATTATGTCTAGGAAGAAACATTCTGAAAACTCTACATGCAGTTTTCAGTTTTAAAATGACATATTGGTCACATAAAGGCACTTATGAATTAGCTATTTCCTAAGATAATCATATTGAACAGTAAGTAATGCCAATGAATATTTAAATCATTTGAAAAGTGGATCACATAGGTTTGCTGTCTAGCATTTTTACATTGCTCTCAAAATTTTTCTCATCATATTTGGAATAATCATATCATTACAGGAATGAATGACTGAATGAAAAGATGCCTGAAGGAAGGATATAATCTCAACAACACACGAAGAAATTATGTTTTTTTCTAATTTGCTTTTGAAATTTTATTTATTTATTATGTCTGCTTATCTGCACATGTATGTATGCACATGTGTACGTATGTGCACATGATGCAGCATGCAAATGGAGGACACAGGACGACTGGTTGGAGTTGGTTCTCAGTTTTTACCATTTTGGTTCAGGGGATCAAACTCGGATTGTCAGGCTTCTCAGTAAGGGCCTTTACCTACTCAGCCATCTCACTGGCCCCTAGTTTGCTTCTGATTGTTCCAAGGTATGTCTCTCTTCTGTGTCTGTGCTCCTGAAATAGTTAGCTGTGTCTTTCTTAATCATTCTGTTAGTGTAATGGAATGATTCCTCTATACTTCTCTTACTGAAAACTGCTAAATGTTGAAATATATATTAAAACAAAATGAGATTATGAAACATGCATATTCTTTCAGTGTGACTTATATTAATAGTACAATATGTCAAAAATATTCCAGAAAAATCAGTCTATGTTCTAGTTTATGTGTCTTTTATTTTTAAAAGTATATCCTATCTACTTTTATTTGTATGTGTGGAAAAGTTGTTATGTGTGTGTGTGTGTGTGTGTGTGTGTGTGTGTGTGTGTGTGTGTGCAGGTACCTACAGAGGCCACAAGTGTTATTTTCCTAGGAGCTGGAGTTACAAGGTAGTTGTCAAATACTGTCACTTGTGTTGGTAACTGAGCTCCTATCCTCTGCTAGATCAGCAAGTGTTTTTAACCTTCATCGTCTCTTCAGCCCTGATTCTTTATCCTTTGATGGTACAGATTAAAGATTAACTAGTCTGTTTCTAGCAAATAAACACAGGATTCTGATATCATTTCTTCAATTGTTGTTTGGAGCAATTAGGAAAGTCCCATAAGACAACACTGGGAATAACTAAATTTTCTATAACAGAAAGATATGCGTGAAACAGTGAGGTGCCTGCCAGAGAGACTCCAAGGCAATACAACTATATTGACATCTTAACTTAGAACGCATTGGTACAGAGTGATTATTAATAATGGTAGAAAATTTGAACGTTCTCAATTTTAGCTGGGACAAATAATAACTAGGAAATAAAGCAAAAGAAGCTTTGATAATTCAGTAGCACTTACTAGAATGTAAATATAAAGTAAGCAATAGGTTGACTTGACTATGATATAGCTATTCAATACTATATTTCGTAGTCATTAAACTGATATGATTAATACTATGATGGTATAAAAGAAATGAATAAGGATGAGATGGCTCAGTGGTTTAAGTGTTTGCTGGGCATATATGAGAACCAGTGTTTGGTTCCCCAGAGCCCACACACATGGCAGTGATCAAGGCAAGATGTCTTGATTGCTATCTTGAAAGGCAGATATCAGACCCAGTGAGCAAGCTTATTAGTGGAACTCCCCATATTGGAGAATGGTTGATGTAAATAAGATTCCCTGCCTCAAAAGACTAAGGTGGAGGAGGGAGCTACATCAAGATTCTCTACATTAACTTCAGGCTTCCACATACCTATACATGTGAACAAAAATACACAAATACCCATACCATACACAAACACACAAATAGAGAAAACAAAAGGCAGAGATTAACACTGTGGATGAACTAAGGGATCTAGTTCCCCTGTGCTGTAGGCAAATGGCTTATTAATGTCATAAGGCCAAGTGTAATTCTTACATCTTTTCTGGTAGTCCCACAGAGCACATATTGGCTTCCCAGGCCTTGTCTTTTGGCTAGCATTTAAGTTCAATTTAAATGGCAGAAGATAATGTTTTCCACTTCTAGAAACAGAATTGTTATCTTTACCTGCTTTATGTGTCACCTAGATTGCACAATAATCAAGAAAGTACTTACTGGGAATAATTGCTTTTGAAAGGTCCTTTCAATAAAACTCATGGCAAATTGATGTCACAGAGATGTTATGTTTGGAAGGACCTTTAGAAGTTATCTCATTTCACCTATTATTTCAAAGATAAGGAAAACTGAGAAACTGAACTGTTAACTTATTTGGTAATTCAAATGGATGGTACCCTTTTAGTTAAGCTTTTAAACAAAAATTATTTGAAGCTAGATAGGGTAAGACATACCTCTAATTCCAGAGCCTAGCAGACACGAGCAATGGGATCTGTTCAAGGCAATTCTCAGCTACTCGGCAATCTACTGTGTTTAATCCCAGTCTGTTCTATAAGTCTGTATCTTAAAAACTACAGGGAAAAAAAGAGATTAAATTTTAAGCAATTCAAAGCTCAATTTTACTTCACTGAGATATCAACAAAGTCACCATTTCTTTTTCATAGATAATTAACAAATTATAATTGCATAAATTGATATGATGTAATTTCATGGTTGTGAGTACAATTCAGAAAAATTCAGTCATATAATTAATATATGCTTCACCTCAAAGAATTTAACATAGAATTCTGTTCATGATAAAAGTGCTTGGAATGTATGCTTATAAACTGAAATGTACAAAACTTATTAACTATGATTTCCTTGCCCTGAGTATCGATTTGTCCACTTCTTTTCCCACCCCAGCTGCTGAGGATCACCACTCTACTCTGGTCTTTAGAAGACTGATCGTTTTAGCTTGTATATGAACAGTCAATGATGCAGGCCCAGGGATATGGGCCAGTGGTAGAGTACTTATCAATCATGTATGAGTCTCCCAGCCACAATAAATAAATAAATAAGTTTCACTGTGCAGTATTTTTACATAGAAATGACAAAACTCTTAGCCAGTACCTTTGTGGTATTAAAAGTTTTCCTTTTTTGGTACACATTTATTTAAACTAAAGGCCAAGTTTTATGTAATATATATTTTTCTTCAAGTTACTTAATAGTTTTTTCCCTTTATCAAAATTTCTTAATTTAATTTCCCTATTAATTCTTATTTTTCTAAATTAATGTTTATAATTTTCTAGTTTAATTTATAGCCATGAATTCCTTTAGTTTTTTTTAATATCATTTGTGTTATTTTTCTGAGATAAATGTTAATTTATGTAGTTGCAAAACTATCTAGTAATCAAATATATACATTTATGATTATGGATCTCTTTTCTTAAAATAATCTATTTATTTGTATTTTGTGTACATCGGTATTATTCCTGCATGTATGACTGTGTGAGAATGTAAGATTTCCTGAAACAGGAGTTACAGACAGTTGTGAGCTGCCATGTGGGTGCTGGGAATTGAACCCAGGTCCTCTGGAAGAGCAGCCAGCACTCTCAACCACTGAACCATATCTGCAGCCCTGTTCATGGATATCTTTTTAATATCTTGTAAATGCTTCTCCACTCTCTCATTACCCAGCCTCTGGAATTAGTCTTCTGTAACCTCCACCTCTCCTAATTTCTCCACAGTTCCACAATTATTTCAGTAATTAACTCTTGTATTGATGTGTTGTTCCAAAATCCACGCTGTCTATATCCTGACATGTGTTTCTTTTGCTGTGTAGTGGACACAATAGAGAGTACACAGGTGAGCCTGCATACACACTGTAGTTATTTTTTTCAGAATAATACACACTGGGGAAAAGGCAATCCCATCATCAAATGACATTTGGAAAACTGTGTGTACACTCATAAAAAATAAACTAAATTGAAGTTACCTTACCTCTTAAACCAGACACAAAAATTAACTCAGAATGGACTTAAATATGATTTACAACACTGTAATTCTAAAACTCCTAAGAGAGAAGATAAGAGAAATCTTCTTTACATTGTCTTGACAATGATGTCTTGAATATGACATTAGAAAAACAGGCAATAAAAGTGAGGCTAGAAGAGTCAGACAACTTTAAACTGAAAACATCAGCACAGCAATAAGTCTCTTCTTTTGACACATCGTTTCACTTATAGGTCTCTTATTTTGACACACCTTTTCACTTATCGCTAGACTTGCTCCAGATTCCTAGCTCTACTGATGCCATCCAGCAAACAAAGTAGGCTAAAATTCCTGTACTAGGGAACCACACAGATTTGAAAGGTAGGAAGGTTGTAGTCAGTGAAACAAAGTGACTGCTTGCTTTGCAGAAAGAAACATTGCATGTCTCTCTTAACCTCTGATTATATTTATATGCCAAAGGAAGGGAAAACTTTTCTTAGAAGCTTGTCTTCTCAGATGGCCTAAGGTGTCAACCAAGATTCGGAAGAACATAACACACATGAAAATAATGAAATGAACGGCAAGTATGTTTAGGTTTTAAAGGTGGCCGTGGGGGATGGTAAAAAGCAAAGACTATGAAAGAAAGAAGAAACTTAGAGAATGAAGATGATATTTTCTTCCAGACAGAAGAAGGGAAGAGGCATACAGACTAGTTAATTTGCCTATTTCCTTTGGGAAGATATCCAGCAATGGTAACCCCTGATGGAATCCTGCTGTTAACTAGTACCTTTTACAGCTGGAATATTTCTTTAGTTATGTTACTTACCCATCATTGTACACTACATGTGTTCAGTGCAGATGTTTCTCTGTTCACTGATTGCTAGGATAGGAGTAGTCATGCAACTGGATGGGAAGCAACAGTGCTTAGACAAGTCATAAGCAGAAGGGATAAAAATATTTGGCTTATTTTGAAAGTATGAATAATTTACAAGCAAAGCAAAGCACCCAGACATACCAATATCCAAGAGACAATTAGCTATGAACATAAAATGCCAAAATTCCACTTCTTGTGTGTACTTGACTCTTTTCTTCATATTTCGGTTTCAACTCTTTTGAATCATTTCATTCTTTGACAGTATTTGTATGAAGTTTGTGTTTTATCCCTTGGTCAAAAGTGATCTCTCTCTCTCTCTCTCTCTCTCTCTCTCTCTCTCTCTCTCTCTCTCGATCTCTTTTGGTTTTTCAAGACAGGGTTTCTCTGTGTAGCTTTGAGCCTTTCCTGGAACTCGCTTTGGAGACCAGGCTGACCTTGAACTCACAGAGATCTGCCTGGCTCTGCCTCCCAAGTGCGAGGATTAAGGTATGTGCCACCACAGCCCGACAAAAGTCATCATTCTCTCATGGATGAGTTGGTGTGTCGTAACCGAATAGATTTAAGCTTGATATCTGGTTTTAGTTTGACATAAAGTATTATGTTTAAAGCCTCCTTAATTATCCATTTTATTTCTCCATTTACATATATAATCCTTGTTTTTCCATACTTTGTAAAGCAGTGATTTGGTTTTTAGTTCTTTTCATGTTTGCTATTATAACATTGAAATACATAGGTAAACCATCAAATATAAGTGGGCAGCCAGTAGACCAAGTGGCAATTCCCATCTGGGATGGAAACAGCCATGTAGTGAGTCCCTAAACTGTGCTCAGCCACACTTAGAAGGTAAGGTATCTGAAGTTCAGTCAATTTCTCCAATTTTAAGACAATAGCAAACATTGCAAGAAAGCTTGTCACTGTAGGCACTCTGGGCTGGGCATACCTTAATAACTTTCAAATATTTAGCCAAGTGACTAGAGAGATGACTTAGCAGTTTAGAGCACTTGATGCTCTTGCAAAGGACTGGGGTTTGATTCCCAGCACCCATAGTGCCTCACAGCTGCCTGTAACAATATTTCCAGGGAATCAAACAAATTCTTCAGACCTCTATGGGCACCAAACCCACACCTGTTGCTTATACATACATGCTGGTAAATGTTCAGGAATATATAAGTAAATCAACATTGTAAAAATAATTAAACGGTAAAGCTTTTATAATATTATGTGTGGCCTGGTTGCCCAAAGCTGACAAAATTCTCATTTAAGTATGATTTAAAAAATTATCATACAGAGATATATCGTCATGAGTCAACATTGGTAACAGTATTCATTATGCTTGAAAACTTCACCCATAAACGATAAATGAGTCTACTTAATATAAATACAACCACTTTTATCAATACTATGAAAATAGATGATTCTTTTCCTAATTCAAAGTACAAAACTCTGAAGTTCTACAAAATTCCTATGCAATTCTTCCAATATGAAACTGCCAATTGTTCAAGTTGGTTACATTAAACCCTTGACAATGCTCTCAGTTTTATAAACTTGTAGTGAATAGGTATGTATCGTTCTGGAAACAATTCTACATTTTTATCTATATAGTTATATCTTCACAAATTCAGATGTATCCACAGATATGCCTATCTATCTTTTGTCTACCTACCTATAGCTTTTAAACTCACTGGTTGTTGTTTTTTATATCACTTTTGTCCCTTAGAGAAAATCCATTTTTCTTTCATTTCACTTTGGTTTAGTGAATATATTTTCTTTGTTGATGAAATTTGGGAACCCAAAGCACTTTGGCCCTTGACCCAACATGTAGAAGATGGCTGAGAATACCAGTACAGCAGAACAAGTGTTGTTTTGTGACACTTGAAAAAAATGCCATTAATGGAAAATCCTGATGAAAGAGAGAGAGATAAAGTAATAAATGAATTCATTTTGGACTCAAAATAAGCTAATTAGATGCCTAAATAGGTTTCAAATTATGTAGATCCAGAAACTATAGGCTAAAAAATACTTTATATGGTCCTCTCTGTTCATACATGTCAGTTTTTTCACTGAAGTTATTTCTTTTTCTTTTTCTTTCTTTTTTTCTTTTGAGACAGGGTTTCTCTGTGTAGCTTTGTGCCTTTCCTGGAACTCGCTTTGGAGACCAGGCTGGCCTTAAACTCACAGAGATCCACCTGCCTCTGCCCCCGAGTGCTGGGATTAAAGGCATGCGCCACCAACGCCTTGCTCAGTTATTTCTTATGGTAAATATTTTTCCATTTACTACCTGACTGTAGTTCGAAGTTTTTCTGTGTCCCAGCTGGCTGGTGGTTAGGATGAATCTCTCCTACTTGCATCCCCCAAGTAAACACATAGAGGCTTATATTAATTATAACTGCTTGGCCATTAGCAGTTACCTCATGAAATGGCTGAAATTCAACAAATCATTATGCTGAATATGCTATCTGTGGTGGTTAGAATGTAATTGGCCACCATAAGCTCATAGGGACAGGCACTATTAACAGGTGTGGCCTCGTTGGATTATGTGTGGCTTTATTGGAGGAAGCGTGTCACTGTGGGGGTGGGCTTTGAGATCTCATATATGCTCAAGCCACACCCAGTGCCACAGTCTACTTCCTTTTGCCTGCATATCAATATGTAGCAGCTCCTTCTCCAGCACCATGTCTGCCTTCATGCCTCCATGTTCCCCACCATGATAATGGACTAAACCTCAGAAATGGTAAGTTACCACCTCAATTAAATGGTTTCCTATATAAGAGTTGGAGGGATCATGGTGTCTCTTCACAGGGATAGAAACCCTAAGACACTGAGTATTTTGTCTCTTTAAACTAACTCTGTAGAACATTTGCCATGTTTCATAGTACCATTTTTTTGTGAAGGCAGAAGCCAGAACCTCTTTTGCAAAGTGTCCCTGAAGTCAGACAACTATGACATTTCATCAGTGTCAGGCAGCATGTAAAATACAGTCTTCTCTGGAGTATAAAATAGAGGAGACTTCATGGGAGCTGTCAGGGGTTGATCAGTATTTTAGTAAGTTTAGTCCTGAAACTGACTTTCTGGCCTCACAAAGGTTTGTGAATGCTCTCAACTCTTTTAAATGGCTATGCTCTGCTCTTGTTAACTTCATCTCATTTGTTTATATAGCTTTCTCTTTGTCTTCACCTTTCAATTCTGAAGTTGTAAAGAACACAAGTAAAAGATAAACATTCATGCCTATTATTAGATAGAGATCTAGGACAGAATGACAAATGATTAAAGTGAAAACTATATATGATGTAAATAATAAAGGAATCTTTCAAATTTTAATTCAGTCTATCTAATATCCAGTCATAGATTTGATCAGATACTATGCAGTCATTTACTTGTGCCAAGATATACTGCTATCATTAGATAAACTTCCCCCAACATCCAAAATATATGATATAGCAGAAATACAAGAGGTAAATAAGGATTTAGAATGCTGTTTCCTAGCTTCCTTTCCTGTTGCTGTAATACAATACTCTGATTAAGGCCTCTAAAGGTAAAAGGATGGATTTTAACCCACAGCACAAGGTACATCATAGAGAAGTCAAGGCCGCAGGAACTTGAAGCCACATCTCACCCACAGTCAGAAACAAGAAGAGGTGAAAGTAACATAAAGCTCTTTACGTCATCTTTTCCATTTAGTACTCCCACATCCCTGTGCTCCACATAGAGTGATGTCACGTATAGGACAGATCTTCACAGCTCAGTTAAAACAAGATAATCTTGGACAAACATGGCTGTTAATCTGGTTTGCAGGAGATTTTAGATTCTGTCAAATTGACAATTAATAACAACCATATTGTCTCCACCCCTTGTCAATGATATACAAACACACTACTTCACCACTTCTCAACTGTAATCTTCCACTCATTGTCCTCAAGACTCCCAAACATATTACAATTCATTAAGTACAATTTCAAAGCCCCTGTAATCTTTAAGAATTCCAACAGTTTTAAAGTTCAAAGACTCTAAACTGTGATAAGTATATAATGTCTGGAACATACATAGACTCTCTCTTACACTTATCTGCTTCATGTCAAGGGTCAGAGAATCTGTTCAGCCTAGACTTTCTTCCTTTGAGTGAACTTAGAGCTTCAAAAGATGGAGCCTGCAAGAGCAGGTGTGTACCTTCAGGACACCTTTCTATTGTCCCAGTGAAACACAAGTGTTCTCTTCTGTTGTACATACTATTTTACCAATTAAAGCTGCTCACAGCATCATCTTGAATGATTTCCTGTCTTGACAATTTCTTTATCAAACAAATTTATTCATATTTAAATTAAATTTAATTAAGGTCCTCAGGATATAAGTTAAATGGAGCCAGTTTCTTGGCCAAAATTTCTCACAAATCACCACAAACTGTTCTTGAGAGAGTCCTAATTGCTCTCTGAACTGAATCTCATGAACAAGGAGTCTACTCTCTACAGATTGCTCTGTATTCTTACCTTTCAACTGCATAACAGATTAACCTAGTGAGGTCTGCCTATAGAAACCACGGATTTTCTTACCAAGGGTTTCAAATTGTTCTACATTACTTCCAGAAAATATTTTCAGGCCCCCCAAAAGAAAAATCACATGATAAAGTTATCACAATGACCCCACTCTTGGTAACAATTTTTATCTCCGTTTTTCAGATAAAAAAAATACTATAGCAAAATCAATTTAATAGGGAAAAGGCTAATTTTAGCATATCATGACAGACCACTTAAGTCAACAGGACTTTTAACAGTTCTTCACAAGCATCCAAATTCAGGACACAGGGGGATAAATATAAGCATGCTTCTGTTTAGCATGCTTTTACACAGTCCAGGAACCCCTTATGAGGAAAGTATGCCAATCGCAGTGCATGGTCCCCCCCCCCCACCTAATTAAAGAATCAAGATAATCTCACACAGCCCCTGACCCCAGATTCTCAGATTCCAGATAATTCTATATTCTTTCAAGTTGGCAATTAACACTGTCACACAATGCACAGAGAACTAAGCAGAGAATATCATATACTAAGTCAAGAGCAAGGGAACCAAGGAAGACTTCCTAGAGGAAATTTTATTTGAGTTAAATAGTCTTACTTCTTCCTTTCTATTTTATTTAAGAAATCCTTTAATATTTAATCATTAATTAAAGATGCTATTGGTTAAGTTGTGAGCTTACAAAAACAGATTGACTTTAGAAGTCCTTCCTAGATACTAATAACAACAAATATATAGAACTAATATGGGATTATCTGTTATAATTTTCTCTATCTGATTGAAGGCTTCTATTTTACCTCCCTCAGCTACCTTAAGAACATTCTTTTCTTTTCCAGTCCTAATGGAAACTTCAATAGAAAGAACCTAACCCATCTCTAAGACTGAGTTCAGTCCAATACAATTGAAGTTTCCAATTCATTCAACTATGGGAGGGTTCTATTTATAGTCGAGAAAATTACATGAATGGATATAGAAACACTTGCAAAATTTTCCAAAGCTGTGGTGACACTCAAGCTTCAGTTTATTGTTTTGAAGCTTACTTGCCTCCCTCACTGTACTTCATGAAATATATTCTTCCACTCTTTTGACTAAATCTATTCGTTCAGATTACATCCCCAAATTATTTCACATGCACACATGCTTACACACACCACCAAACAATAGTTATCAAACAAGGTAGACTACATATTTATTACTGTCTATCTCTAGCTTTGAAACTGGATGACTGAGAACAATTTTAACTGTTTAATTAGTACTCACACTGTGTGAGGGTCAGGAATTCAGGAGTAATTGCTACGTGATTTAAATTCAGAAACAGAATCTTATGGCACATGCCATTGAGTCAAGATCCTAGACTGAGCAAACTCACACAAAAACTTAAGGAGGCTCAAAGAATTAGTTTGCCATGGTCTTTACTCACGTACCTGAAGAGTCAGCACTCACTTTGAGTGAGAGAGCCTCAGTACTTTTCAGTGTATGTCTCATTAATATCCCTACAACTAACTTTTCCAAATAATCAATTATGGGGTAAGAGAAGACGGTTGGGCAAGAGAAAGAAAGAGATGACAGAGAGAAGATAGATTATATATGTATAATACATACATATCATATATATACATATATATGATAGATAAATACATATAGATAGATGATAGATAGTAAAGATAGAGAAATGTTTTTTTTCACTTAATCTCAGAAGTCTTAAAGCATTATTTCTGTCACAGTCAATTTGTGAATTTAAGCCACTACAGCCAAAGAATTTGTAGTCATATTTTAAGCGTCAAATTTTATAAATTTCTGTCTTTCCAACTGAAATAACTTCACACTACATTAGAGAGGGAAACACCTAATAGTCCTACCAGTTGTGATGCTTATGAACCACAATAAGAAACAGCATGGCATGAAGGTTCAATAGTGGCATGCATACCTTAACAGTAACCAATAGCAGTCTAATTGAACTTAAGTCTCACTCAGAAGGAAGAAAATCATGCCCAGTGTTAGATACTTACCCAACTCCCCCAGACTATTGAGGCCCTATATCTTAAAGGATGGACATCTACTGTCACTTCATTAAACCAGCATAATTCATAACAGAATTTTGAGTACTTATGCTAATACTCAAAGATCAGTGTGTCTCTTAACCATCATCATCCTTACAAAATACCACAAGTGGTCAAGATATAAAGATCAACTGGGTTGCTTGAATTTCTAAAGGACTTACAATAAAAAATACAAAGCCAGATATTGGGGTAAATGTTGAAAGATAAGAGAGACAAAGGTACAAGCGACAGCCACCTCTTAGCTCAAGAACTCAGCAGGCTGAAAAAGATTTAGATCCTGTCTCCTCATGCCTTATATACCTTTCTCTGCCCAGCTATTTTACTTCCTTCCTAGTGCTGGGATTGAAGGTGTGTGCCACCACGGCCTGGCTCTGTTTCTTTCCTAGACTGAGTCAATCTCATATAGTCCAGGGTGGTTTTAAACTTACACAAAGATACAGACAGATCTCTGCCTATCCAGTGCTAGGATTAAAGGTGTGTGCCACCACTGCCTGGCCTCTATGTTTAACCTAGTGGTTTGTTCTCTCCTCTGATCTTCAGGCAAATTTTATTTGGGTAAACAGTATGTCACCACACAACTGATCAGGGGTGCCAAGACTCATGATATATGTGGTGGATATAGCTATGATAATATACAACATAATGCCTATACCTAAGGCTCAGGATATATTGTGGAAGAGAAGCAGAAAGACTGTAAATCACAAGGACAAGGAAGTCTGATGTGCGATTTTGTCTCCTAGAAATTACAAGGAAGCTATATCAGTGATATAGCCACATATAGCTCCCTGTATAGGACCTAAAAATGGCAACAACAATACACATGCTAATGTTCAAGGGGAAATCTTATAGAGCCTCACCCTTAGACAAAGAACTAGAGAACGAAGGAATGTCAAAAGAGCGAGACATGGTCATCCTCAGGAAGATCCACTAATTGCATACTCAACTCCAACAGACTCTTTAGGTTTTCTTTATATACCTATACATTTATACATATATGTTGTAATAATTTTAAACTCATAAATTTGTAATGTCCCGGGGATACATGGAAGAGAAGAAGGAAAGGAAAATGAAAATGCAACTCTATTTTAATTTTAAAAAATACTAAACAAAACAAAAGCAGTGTTAAAATTTCCCTTTCTAGGGAAAACAGCAGAACATGTTTTCTGCAATAACAACCCTATGAAAACCCAAAATTCACATGTAAACTATAACCCCATTATCTGTTGTTGAATATGGAAACGAGCCTCTGTTTTTACCTGTCTTCAAAAGATTGTGCAAAGCAATAGCAGGAACATTAATATGTATTATAAGGGAAGTATGTCCAAGTCGACCAAAATATACCACACATTAAGTCATAAAATCAAACCTTAGTAAACTGAGCAGGTTTTGTTTATGTATTTTTGGAATATATGTATATATGTATACCTATAAATGTATACATGCACATTCATATATGAGTACAAAAAATTAATGAAATAAGGGGCCTTGAGTATGAAAGAGAGCAGAGAAGAGTATAATATATAGGATTTAGAGGGAGGAAAAGGAAAGAGAAAATTATACAATTATATTATAATCTCAAAAATAAAAGATAATTAAAATTAAACACAAAGATAGCAATCTAAGAGGGACTGAAAGGATGCAGAGTCTATCCTTGGCCATACCAGAGAATAACTTGACCATATGGAATAAAAATGTAAATTAACATAAGAAAAATAACATAACTATCTCCAAGTATCTGGAAATTAAATGACGTATTCTGAACACTCTGCAAGTCAAAGAAGTGTACAAGAAAATTAAATGTACCGAACTGAATAAAACTGAATAAAAAAAATAAAATGTATCCAAAGATGTGTGAAGAACTGGACATTTAGGACATGTAATTCTTATTATGAGAGAAAGTTATTCTAAAGCAACAATCTAATCTCTGCTAAATCTTAATCTATAGCCTTAAGAAATAAAACAATGAGAAAAAAATCTTAAAGGAGTAGGGGGAATATGTTAACAAAGGGAAAATGAGTAAAGGGATATAATATCAAAATAAAAAGAATGAAACATAACTGATCATCAAAGAACACTAAAAGTAGATAAATAAAATATTAAGTCTCTAGCAACACTGGCCAGCATAGGGGAAGGAGGCACATATCATAGATTTCAGTCATGGAACAGGAGCTTTTGCTATGGACTTGCAGTCATTACAGTTAGCATCTGTCGTTCTTCCATTACTGAAACAAAACTCTGAGCTCCTATCCTTTCTGGAAAGGATTCCTCTCTCAGTTACAAAGTAAAGATTCATAAGGTTTCTCTACCTGGTTGCACTGGAGTATGGAGTTCTCACTTCCCACTTTTGTTCCTTTCTGTGCTGTGTAAGAACATCAAAGCAACGGAATTCAAGAAATGATGCTTCCCAGTGTGGAGCACCATCCCCACCCCCACATACACACACCTGCCTTCATGTTTTTCTTTTTTTTTATTTATTTTTTTGAATTTATTTTATTTTATAACATAATTCAGCTTTACATATCAGCCATAGATTCCCCCGTTCTCCCTCCTCCCGCCCCACCCCCCTCCCCCCCACCCCCGGCCCACCCCCCATTTCCATCTCCTCCGAGGCAAAGACTCCCCCGAGGTTTGAGATCGACCTGGTGGACTCAGCCCAGGCAGGTCCAGCCCCCTCCTCCCAGGGTGAGCCAAGGGTCTCTACCAAGCCCTGGGTTTCAAACAGCCAACTCATGCACTGAGCACAGGACCCAGTCCAACCGCCTGTATGCCTCCTAAATAGATCAAGCCAATCAACTGTCTCACCCATTCAGAGGGCCTGATCCAGGTGGGGGCCCCTCAGCCATTGGTTCACAGTTCATGTGTTTCCGTTCGTTTGGCCACTTGTCCCTGTATTCCATCCATCCCTGGTCCCCACAACTCCTGCTCACATAAATCCTCCTCCTTCTCGCCAACTGGACTCCCAGAGCTCCACCCAGGGCCTGACCGTGGATATCTGCATCTAGTTCCCTCAGTCACTGAATGGGGTTTCTAGCACGACAATTAGGGGAGCGGGAGGTCCCAACTGGATCAAGAACAGAGAGGGAACACAAGGAATGTTCGTGAGAGATGAAGACCATATGAGAATAAGAAGAAGCAGAGTGCTGGAGAGGCCCACAGAAATCCACGGAGATGCCCCCACAATAGACTGCTGGCAATGGTCGAGAAATAGCCCGATCAGACCTACCCTGGTGATAGGATGGCCAAACTGCCTTCATGTTTTTCAATGAATGGGTTGTAGGGAAAGAATGCTTTTTAGAATCTGTAAGATTGGTAGCCTATGGTCTTCTGTTTAAGTGTCAGCATTTGCTAGTTTGAAGCTTTGTGTTGGGAATCCCACTGATGAAACACAAGGTTGAGAAACGCCATCATTTTTGCACTCTTGAAGGCCACAAATATGTCCCAGCATTTAGTTGAAGTTACATTTGAATGTCCTCTTGCTTCAGAATGAAACCACATAATTCCTAGTCTCACAATAAAATTATTAATGAATGCGTCCTCAACAACATAAGAAAGAAAAAAAGAAAGAAAGAAAGAAAGAAAGAAAGAAAGAAAGAAAGAAAGAAA